>JBBPBX010010611.1:14597-31737 GCA_038048925.1 Garcialebias charrua
AGAGTCTGGAGTCCTCTAAATTTGTTTTTGTCAAACACAATGCACACAGGACACCACTACAGCCTTTGTATGATGGACCGTTTCGGGTTCTTCAACCAGGTCCGAAACACTTCCTTTTGGATTTAGGGGGTCGTACTGAGACTGTCTGTATCGATAGGCTTAAACCAGCTCATGTTATGTCAGATGATCAGGTTGTTACGGCCCAGGCTCCTCGCAGGGGCAGACCTCCATCCACATTGCTAACGGACTGCGGTCCTTCTTCCAGAGACTCTCAACGTCCATTGGAGCCCGAATCTTCTGCAGGCCCTCCTCGTAGCCCTCCGCTTCATCAGACTGGTTCTGCAGGGCCCAGGTTCAGCCGTTCTGGTCGTTTGATCAAACCTAAAATGCTGGACTAGTGATGGACCTTACTGGGTGTTCTGGGGGGGCGTGTGTGGTGGACCACTAGGGGGCTCTACTCACACCCAGTGGACCGAAGGCGTTACAGGATGTTTTATTGTGAAAGGTCCAGAGGACCGGATGTTGTATTGTGAGAGGTTTGATATATAAGGCGGTGTTGGGTGCTTCCCGCCAGTTTTTAGTAGGAGTTGATTAAAGTGAAGATCTGCATCCCGTCTTCTGTGTCGTCTCTTCACCGCCTCCTACAGGACCTTTATTTATACAGGTTAGTCCCTACTGAGCCTCGAAGACTCATTTACAAGAGACCTGTTACATACAGCATACAGGCAGATGAGAAAAAGAGAACATGAGGGTGGAGGACGCCAAAAAAAATCATTGTCTCACACCATTTCCTGGCCAGGAAACTGTATAAAAGCTGCAAAAAAGACCTTGCAACATAAAGCTGCAACATACAATGACATTATAAATGCATAGAGGTCGACAAGGCCAGTGAGTTATCCATAAACACTACAGAAAGTTCCAAAGTTCTGATAAGATGGTACAGTGTCTATCAGCATCATGGTTCTGATAAGGTCACAGATGTCCCCGGGGAAGTGGAGGGTGGGGGGCAGAGCTTCTAGTTTACGTATCCTCCAGGAGCAATTTGAAATAAGTTGGCCGGTCCAAGGCCAGTGGGGAGGCCGAAATCAGATAAACAACAATTGTTTGTGCCGCCACACCAGAGGTCGCGCTAGACTTTTTCGTTGTCGGTCGTTTTGACAGACGGGGTTAAAAATATCCGGTCAAAATTACTTTTTATCAGTCATTAAATTTTTAAAAAATAATTACCATATTTTTCATTCATTTTAATTAATAATAGTTCCAAACAAGCTGAACAGTGAATCTACATCTGCAATAACAAAATAAAAATAAATAAAAAATGAAATAACGATGCATAAACAATTCAATTAAACGATAACATCTAACCTCCTTGCTACAAGTTGATTGTTCAGTGTAGGGCGGATTACTTGTTTGTCCATCGTCCTCCACTGCATCACTCCTTTTTTCACCTCTTTTTTCAACACGATCGCAGTTATTGGGCTTTCTGAAGAAACTTGACGTTTTTTTTTCAAATGTAGTCAACAATGTCATGTATTTTCTTCATTTTATTCTCCCTTTGGTTTATTGGGGGTTGGCAAAAGCCGTAATGTGCAATTACCGCCACCTACCGGACTGGGGTGTGAAGTTCAGGAACCGGTTGGTAGAGAGTGGATGTTAATCTGTCAAACGACAGACGGTGTTTTGATTTCTCTGTCATCATGTAAAACAACCAGTCAAATACGGAAACTATTCGGTTAACGCGACCTCTGCACCACACTCTGTTTTCTGTCTGCCTTCAGTTCAGTTCTTAATTAATATTCAGTATAAGTATTAAGTATTATTAATATTAAGTAGTAAATATTAAGTATTTTAGTATGGATTAACATTCAATGCAGTACTTATTATTTAGCCATCTATAAGGGGAGTCTTATGCCCCTTTTCCACCAGTCGGCACAGGTCGGCTATTACGTTATGTGTGCGTCGCAGACACCCACTTTACGCCTTCTCCACCGGACATTCCGAGCTGCGCCGCGCCAGATTTTTGGTGTGGTTTCAGAGGGTTGACAACCCGTGCTCACCCGCGCCGGAAGGAGAATTCTATGTGGACTCGAGCTGTTTTCACGGAAGCGAGGGAAGCAAACACGGAAGGACTTTACATGAATAACACGGTAAAAACAATTATTTGTTTTTAAAATTATAGCAAAGATGGGTCTTCAGCTGAACGTGTCCTTAATAAAATCACGTACTGCTCAAAACTGCAGGATTTTAAAAAGTACGATCACCACGAGCAACGCGCGCGGGCGCCTTAAAATGTAGCTCAATGAACAGATATAAAAATATATTTCATAGCTGACTTTATAGTACGAGGGCTCCTGAGCTCAACCACTCTTTCAAATCTGCTGCATTTAAAGTAGGTTCGCTTTGACTTCTTCCAAACATGTGCGTGCACTACAAAAATAAATTATAAAAGTTTGAATATTAATTCAAATAACTCCAACAGGTTCTAGTTAGTACATGAACATCTTGTGATTACACTGTGTTAGTTTGGATAATATCAGTGGTGTGTTTTTTTTAGGTATTTCATGATATGTGTTACAAAGTACTAGGGCGAAAAAATAGAAGCTAGCTTGACACATTTATGTCTATAAAACATTGAATATTAATTCAAATAACTAACAGGTTACAGTCAGTACACGAACATCTTGTGATTACACTGTGTTAGTTTGGATAATATCAGTGGTGTGGTTTTTTAGGTATTTCATGATATGTGTTACAAAATACTAGGGCGAAAAAAATAGAAGCTAGCTTGACACATTTATGTCTATAAAACATTGAATATTAATTCAAATAACTCCAACAGGTTATAGTCAGTCATTACATGAACATCTTGTGATTACACTATGTTAGTTTGGATAATATCAGTGGTGTGGTTTTTTAGGTATTTCATGATATGTGTTACAAAGTACTAGGGCGAAAAAAATAGAAGCTAGCTTGACACATTTATGTCTATAAAACATTGAATATTAATTCAAATAACTCCAACAGGTTATAGTCAATACATGAACATCCTGTGATTACATTCTGTTACTAAAAAAAGTTTCTGGACTAAATTAACCACATTTTTCTTTTACAGTCAGCAGAAGAAAATCACCAGAATTGAACAACCTGTGTCGTCTTCTGGAGGAAGCTGTGAGACACCAGATGGAAATTCGTTACTTCTGTACATTTGTCACTTCAAACTTTTCCTATTAAACGTTATATTTTCTTAAGTGGTGTCCTGGAACATTCAATTTCCTAAACTTATTTTACAATGTGAAGTGTGTATAGTGTTTAAATCCATACTGGAAGTTAAGAGAACTTTCCATTTGCATTTGACCTTTAAAGAATCATAAGAAAAAGATTATTAGAATCTGCTCAACTGTTATTACATCATAAATTATTTGGTTCTAGGATGAAGTCAGATGGGTGCGGCCGTGGCACAGTGGTAATGGCAGTCGACCCCCAATCGGAAGGTCGGAGGTTCGAGTCCCGCATCCGTCCACCATGTGTCGTTGTGTCCCTGGGCAAGACACTTAACCCGAGTTGCTCCCGGTAGGTCTGGATAGCGCCCTACAAGGCAGGCTACCACTAACGGTGTATGAATGTGTGTATGAATGGGTAGATGGCTCGTATTGTAAAGCGCTTTGGGGCTCCTCAGAGGGGGCTGGAAGGCGCTATATAAATAAGCTCCATTTACCATTTACCAAAAACAGTCAAAAATTCAAAGTGGCCAAAGTCCTTTGGACAGTTTAAAGTTAAAGAATTCACAGACCATCCATCTATCCATCCATCATCCATCCATCATCTGCACCCAGCAGCATGCTTTGCCAGGGAGACACAGGCATCAACATCCACCGCCTTCAGCTCCTCAAGGTGTTCACAGACCATCCATCCATCCATCCATCATCCATCCATCATCTGCGCTCAGCAGCATGCTTTGCCAGGGAGACACAGGCATCAACATCCACCGCCTTCAGCTCCTCAAGGTGTTCACAGACCATCCATCCATCATCTGCGCCCAGCAGCATGCTTTGCCAGGGAGACACAGGCATCAACATCCACCCTTCAGCTCCTCAAGGTGTTCACAGACCATCCATCCATCCATCATCTGCGCCCAGCAGCATGCTTTGCCAGGGAGACACAGGCATCAACATCCACCCCTTCAGCTCCTCAAGGTGTTCACAGACCATCCATCCATCATCTGCGCCCAGCAGCATGCTTTGCCAGGGAGACACTGGCAGTTTCAAAGATCACAGTGTGATGTTTTAAATCAATCAACTTTATTTATAAAGCACATTTTAAAAACCACAGGGTCAACCAAAGTGCTGTACAATAACATAAAAGACAAGTTAATTAAAAACTATAAAAAGCATACAAAAATAAATACATATACCAGTCTTACTGCAGGTGTGTTAACATGCCATAAAAGATAAGATCACGTGTTAAAAGCCAAGGAATAAATGTGTGTTTTTAAAAAAGATTTAAAAACATGAAGAGAGGAGGCCTGTCTGACACTGAACACTTCCACAGCCTGGGAGCAACAACGCCAAACGCTCTGTCACCTCTGAGCTTCAACCTAGTTTTGAGGACTGTCAGCAGCAACTGCTCAGCTGATCTGAGATCGGGGAGGGCAGGAAGGTTGAAGCAGCTCAGACAAATATGGTTTTGCAACTTTATCAAGCACCTTGTGCATAACTAAATAATAAAATATGTTTTTAATACATCTTTATTGTAAAAATACTAAATTGGAAAATACATGGGTTTAAAGAAGGCAACAAGGTAGGATTATGAATTGGGTTTAAAGATTACAGCTCATGAGGTACTCATTATAGCATGACATCTCTTTCACAACATTCTGTCAAAGCCTTTATTGTGTTCTTCTTCTAGTGGTGGCTACTAGTAAATAGCTTGAGGGAACACTACTGCCACCATGTGGTAAGACGAGTAGGATTCTGGACCCCGCCCACAGAAGGGGTACAAAAAAAGCTGTGGAAACAGAACTAGATGTGACCCGACCCGAACTGAGCCGATCTGATCCGACCCAAGCTGAGCGGTGGAAAAGGGGCATTATTGTAAAGTGGTACCAAAGAATCATGTAGAGAAGTGTGAACACCAACCAACCAGCTCTTTGACCATTGCTGCAGGATGTTCAGTCCACCTGTTTATCATTTTATATTCTGTAAGTTACTCTTAAACATCCATAGATGCTTGTTCAAGAGACAGGTTTCCACTCCAGTGCAAAAATTTCACAACAAGCATGAGACAGAGAAAAAAATGTTCCTGGTTTATTTGTATACAGTTCTCACATCTCGGTGCCAGGAGCTTCGCAGGCAAGGTCAAACTCGTGCTGTTCCTCAGATGAATGCTTCGTTAGTCGTTTCATAAATTTTAAATCAAATTTATAGTATTTTTTAATTTACTTGGCTGAAGTCCATATTTACAATGAATGCTGCAACCCCATTATGCTTTTATTTAATAGAGTACTGGAATTTCTCCAAATAAAGTGCAGCAATCAGAATTCCTTTTGTTACATTATGCTAAATTTTGCTTTTCTGAGATAGGTGGTGTTCAGGTTCAGCAGTTTAAAAGAAGTGTTCAGTCACAGTGAAGATGATAGATTATTAACAGAAGACAGTGTGTGTGCATGCATCTTGGTTTTTCTGCACTGTCTACAAAACATACGATTGAATGAAGAAAATAAATTAATGACATTTTCAATAAGTAAGGCTGTGGTTTTGTGGGGTTTTCTGGGTTCCTGTTCTCCTGCAGTGTTTCTCTACCTTGTGTTCAGCTCCCGGCACACCTATCTCCATTTCTAATCACCCCAGGTGTTTGTCACCATGTGTCGTCAGTGTCTCTATTTATTCAGCATCTTCTCATCTGTGGATTGTCCTGTGAAGATTGTCGTGTTCTGCCCATCTCGTCGTCTTCCCCTTAAAGTAAGTTTTGCTGCCCTGTCACCATTTTGTTTAGTTTATTTAAAATAAACTGAAGATACCCTGATGCATGCTCAATAATCCAGGTAGAAAAATCTAAAAAGCTAAGTCTGGTCCTCTGGACTGTGGACATTCAAAAAACAAAATGAAGCAAAGCAAAAAAATTGTAGAAACGTTTCGTCTTTCGTCCGAAAGACTTCCCTAACTAAAGATGTTTACTTTTATCTTGGAGTCTCCCTTGCTTTGTGGGTTCAACATAAAACGGCAGATCATGATAGTTGACGTCTGTAACTGATTGATTACCTTTTGGAGTTCAATTTCAATTTATCTCTGCCGAACAAAAAGTTTGGCGTGGTAGTAGCTGAGACTGATAATCTGTATGCAAACTGATTGCACCAGTTTAAAACTTTGGCAATAACTATTGGAGTCAATTCGGTCTTTTTGTAAGCAAAATATCCTATGAGCCACTGGACATATTTTAATGAAAGTATTAACTCAGAATCAGAATAAGCTTTTTTTTTTTTTTTAAATCATTGTACCGAAATACAGTGAGATTATGTTCGTACAGTCGTCCAAAAGATGGGCGGAGTGCATGTTGCTGCTGCTCCTAGAGAGCATGGCCCCTTATCCTTTTCCAGAATACTTTTTAGATAGAAAAGGGGGAAAGGCCATGAGGAGAGGAGAGGGTTTTACAAAAAAGATCTCTTCACATTTTGTCTTTATCAGGACACGATTTAAGACATAAAAAAAAAAAACTCTATAGCAAGCACATTTATAAATATATTACATATGTATTTGACAGTAAGATGGTGAGGTTTGTCCATGAAGCACTTCCAGATAGGCCATAGTCCTGATAAGGTGTTTATGTCAGCCGGTACAGCTCTTATTAGCCTTCACAGAAGTTCTCGGGGGGATGTGGAGGGGTGCGTGTGTGACAGACATACCTTTTCCTTAATTTACATGTATCCCAGGAGAAATTTGATGTCGGCCTGCTTCGAGGCCAACTAAGGGAGTCAGATTCAGATAAGCCACAATTGTTAATTTTTTTCAGGCAGACTGTTTTTTTTCTTGTCAACCTTGAGTCCTGCTGGTACTTTTGATCCAGAAATGGCCAGATTTGTGAGCATTCCACTGGTCTGTGCTTATGAGCCCCCTCCAAGGTCGTCCCAACATGCTGGCGAGTCCCAGAAGATGCAGGTGGCCTGCGATTCTCACAAATCACTTCCATCTTATGGTTTAGCTCGTAAATCAGCTGATTTTGAGTACTCACAAGCACGAACCAAACCTTCATACAGACTGCAGTTTTGCCATTGCCAAAATTGCTGCCGCCGTTTTTGATGCCAGATTAGACAGTTAGTTCCCACCCCGGAATCGGGAAAACGGACATTAAACGAAGATAGATAGATAGATAGATAGATAGATAGATAGATAGATAGATAGATAGATAGATAGATAGATAGATAGATAGATAGATAGATAGATAGACAGACGGACGGACGGACGGACGGACGGACGGACGGACGGACGGACGGACGGACGGACGGACGGACGGACGGACGGACGGACGGATGGAAAGATAGATAGATAGATAGATAGATAGATAGATAGATAGATAGATAGATAGATAGATAGATAGATAGATAGATAGATAGATAGATAGATAGATAGATAGATAGATAGATAAAATTGCTGCCGCCGTCTTCTTTAATAGCCGATAATATAGGAATCTTCCGATGCCAAAAAGCAGAACTTCTGCTATCATGAATCCAATTTTACAAACACTGTCGGTGTTCTCCTGAGACTATACAGAAATACACATCAGATCCCAAACTCCCCACACATCCATGATGTATCCTGCTGCGTGAGTCTCAGCGGGGCATGAGGGTTCTTCAGGACCCTGTCACGTTGTTGAAAATATTTTATCGATTGTGTTGAAAGTCCAACTGGCCGTTTAAAGGTTCAGTCTGCAGTTTTGGTAGAACGCAGCACTTTAAAAAAATTTCATCTGGGAAAGCATTCTGGTCCTTCCCCACTCTTGGTATTTTAGTATGTTGCATTTTTATTTCCATTGCCTCCTTTTATTGCTGTTGCTTTTATTTTATTTTCACTGATTTATTGTACCGGTTTTTATATTTTCTGTCCTGTTAAAGGTTCAGTCTGCAATTTTTGTAGAACGTAGCACTTAGGAAAATTTTCATCTGGGAAAGCATTCTAGTCCCTCCCCACTCAGAGCCATATATGGCTCTGCTCCCTCCTGCTCTCGCAGCTCTGCTACTGAATGCTCCACCTCCACTACATGTCCTGCCAGCAGCGGCAAAGTTCTGTGATTATATGTTAATAAAATGTTCTGAAAAAAATAAATAAATCAGGGAGCGCTAATCCAGCACACCAGAACACCATGAAATCTGCAGAGCCGCGCACAGCCACGTTAGACATGAGTTAAATTCGCTCGTGACAAATTCATCCATTTCCTCAATGTTTCTGTCAAGACTCAGTGGAGGAGGAAGCGATCACTTGACTTTTGGCAAAAAAACAAAAGAAAAGTCCAGATCAGGGATGAAGAAGGGGAATTTAATACATTTGTGTCACATACAAAACAGTTTTGCATCGCTTTGCAATTATTTCAACGAGAACCTGCGCGGCCGCTGGGGGCTGGGACAGGCGGGGGCGTGGGTTAGGAGCGTGAGAAGTGAGAAGCTCTGTTTTTATTGGCTGGTTAAAAACTCTGTTTTTATTGGCTGGTTAACGGCGGGTCACTGTGGCTTTTTTGAAATTCTTATTTACCACCTGGAGAAGCAAGGGGACTATAGTTTTTTTCAGAGATTACTTTGTCTAACATCAGCCTGTCAGGAGATAGTGACAGAGTGAAGAAATATGTTAAAAATAATTTTTTAGATAACTTACAGACTACATTACAGACCTGCAGACTGCAGCTTTAACATATATTTAGATCAAATTTGGCATGGTAGTAGCTGACAGTTATTATTAATACATACTCCGAATGCTAACAGATCGAGTAAGATTACATAATAAAAATGCCTTGAGACTGCAAATGTCTTTTTCCAGATTTGAATAAAATGTCTATAAGTGTCATTTCTCAACACCAGAAGATCTTAGTTCAGCATCAAACTGACATTTTCAGAAACCGGTTTGTGATTCTGTTTGACGCTTCCTGTGTTTTGTTGCACCTCCGCCGTGTGACTCAGAAGCAAAGCTAACGCAGGCGTAGCATCCTGGCAGGACAGGAACATTTTGCAAACGCGTGCATATGATAAATGTTGCTGCTCACATCATCCGTCTCGGGCTCCTACAGCTGCACGCTGAAAGGAACCCAAGCCTTGAAAGATGGAACATCTCGTAGAGGAAATGCATCTGAGTCACACACCGAGAGGCTTTTTCATTAAAAAAAAAATAACAAGCTTTAATAATTATTCAAGTAAAGAGCCACAACTTTTATTTATTCATTATAAATATTATGAAATGAGTGTTCTTTGTCATTTGCCAGCAGTTTGTTAGGACATTGGGTAATAGTGTGAATTATTTGATAAACAAAGGGTTTTGTCATGCTGTTAATTGTTGATTGGAGATACGGGCTGCCTGGTGTATTACACTTTGTCTGAGTCTATGAATGAGCAATTAATGTGTGCCACTGCTAATTAATATTAGCCACAAACAATACAGATTATATTAGCGGTTTGCTAATCTTACTTTTCTCTTATATTCTGCCTTTAACCTCTCTTTGTTCTCGCCTACTCTTTCTTTTTTTGCGTCATTGTTGCATATAACTATAACTTATGATCATTTCAGCCAACTAATTTCAGTGTTTATTCTTACAACTCCCTAAATACGGTAACTGCTTCATTTAGATGTGAGAGCGGAGGGACGAGATTTGTTGAATTGAAAAGCTGTAGATAAACTTGTCATAACATGTTAGTCTGCATGACTTGTGAAGGATTTTTTTCCCATCTGTGAAAAAGCATCACGCTGTCACATCTTTACACGTATCAAAGAAAACAGCAGCATATTTAGTGTGTTTATTTGGCAAACATGAATAAAAAACTAGATTAATTAATTACTTGTCGTGCCAGTTTGATAAAGTGTATTTAATTTGTTGTAAAGTTTTAACAAATATTACTGATGACAGAAACAGAAGCAATTTTTTTTTTTACAGACTCAAATTTCATTTAGAAATTCAACACACTGTGGTGCAGTTCATTAGAAAAATGTTAATGTGCTGTGCTGCTTTTCATTTGTTTTCCGCAAAAAAGGAAGAACAATTTTAAATTAAACTATTTTGGATACAAAGCTTTAAACAAATTGTGGTGTTCTTGCATGTTTATCCACCTTATTCTTGGGGGTGTCACTGTAGAAACGAATGTGCATTGTACTTCCTGTCCGACACCGGAAGTGCCTGTATTCCATAGGCGGAGTATGGATCGCGGGTGTTTTTGAAAGTTATTTTCATTCATTTTATCGGAGCAAACACAGCTTTTGTTTAAACGGAACGTTTACTGAAATGTCCTACCGGGGTTCAGGTACCTGCTGTGCTGTTCGCGGCTGCACCAACAACCGGACCAAGCTAAATCTTTGGCTAAAACAACAGTGTTTTCAACACGGACCCAAAACAAAGAAAGAGTGTTCCTGCATCCTACTCTATGGCTGTGTCTGCGCGATCAGGTAACATCTGTAATTTCTTTTTATTCAGGGAGGGTTTATTAATGAGAGTTTTGGATGATTTACTGTCTTAAAATGATATATGTCAGGCGCGACCGGTGTTACAGAACACCGTGACTTTTAGCCGAGATAGCTGCTAACAAACGTTAGCCGAGAGACAGGAGCAAACGCGTTGCTATTTATGTATTTTTAAATTATGTCTGCGCGATCAGGTAACATCTTTTTATTCGGGGAGGGTTTATTAATGAGAGTTTTGGAAGATTTACTGTCTTAAAACGATAGATCTCAGACGCGACCGGTATTTTTAGCCGAGATAGCTGCTAACAAACCTTAGCCGAGAGGCCGGAGCAAACGCGTTCGCTATTTATGTATTTTTAAATTATGTCTGCGCGATCAGGTAACATCTTTTTATTCGGGGAGGGTTTATTAATGAGAGTTTTGGAAGATTTACTGTCTTAAAACGATAGATCTCAGACGCGACCGGTATTTTTAGCCGAGATAGCTGCTAACAAACCTTAGCCGAGAGGCCGGAGCAAACGCGTTCGCTATTTATGTATTTTTAAATTATGTCTGCGCGATCAGGTAACATCTGTAATTTCTTTTTATTTGTCCCTCCTCTTTTAACAAAACGAGTGGTGTTCCCACATTTTTAATGAACTAAAACAACAAAGTTTGGACTGTCTTCAACTGTATTACTCGCATGTAAACAAACGGTGTTTCCGGTCAACCGGAAGTCGTGTGCACATTTCGCGCAAAGCGTCATGGGGCGTAGGAATAAGGTGGATAGGGCAACAAGTACTTTGATTAAACTTTTTTTCCACTTCCATCTATGCCGTATCTGCTCATTACGACTACTTTTCAGAACTGTGATGTCTAAAAAATTATTAGTCTTAATCTTGCTCAGCAGGTCACAATGCACCTCTTTATCTAGATCCATCTATGGCAACACTATAATGAAGATGCTGCGGCGGTTTTGTAAATTAATTCAATTCTGTTTATTTATATACCTGTAGTGTCAAGTCACAACAGAAGTCATCTCAGGGCACTGAACAGAAACATTCACATACATTATAAAAGCCAATTAGTAGAAGTTATTATTTAAGGAAGCAGCAGATTGTGTTGACTTTTCACTATGTTGAAGTCTGAACAAGCACCAATGCAACAGTGGAAAGGAAAAACTTCCTTTGAACGGGAAGAAACCTCCAGCAGAACCAGGCTCAGGACGAGCGGCCATCTGCATCAACCAGCTGGCTTTGAGAGGACAGGGAGGAGAAACAAACAAACAGAATCAGAGTCAGAGAGTCAGAGTCAGAGAGTCTTTATTGTCATTTGCACCGCATGTAGTACATGTGATGAAAACGAAATTATGTACACGGGGTCCCAGTTACATCCAACAACAACTACAAGAGAAACAACAAATGCAAGAGAAAAACAGTAATAACATTCTAGGATTAACTAAGAGAAGCATCAGCTAGTAATACTCTAAGCCCTAATGTAGTAGAAAAACATCGTTATAAACAGCAGCACGAACATGAGTCATTATGAGCAGATGGTCACAGGTGAAACGCAGCAACAAGAAACAGATCAGCATCAACATGATGTGATATTTTGCAGTGTTTATTCTTGTTATTTATTTATTCATGAGTCTGACAGCCTCAGGGTAGAAGCTGTTCCTCAGTCTAGTGGTTCTACATTTGATGCTCCTCAACCTCCGTCCTGAGGGGAGTGGGGCAAAGAGCGAGTGTGCTGGGTGAGTGAGATCCTTCATGATGCAGGTGGCTCTTTTCCTGCACCTGGAGGTGTAAACGTCCGCGATGGTGGGGAGTCTGACTCCAACAGACTTCTGTGCAGCCTTCACCACTCTCTGTAGAGCTTTCCTCTCTTCAACTGTGCAGCCTCCATGCCACACATTGATGCTGGAGCACAGGACGCTCTCCACTGCACACCTGTAGAACGAGGTGAGAACTGGGCTGCTCAGACCAGCACGTCTCAGCCGTCTGAGGAAGTAGAGTCTCTGATGACCTTTCTTGATCAGGCTGGTGGTGTTGTTGCTCCAGCTGAGGTTATCATTCAAGTGTACACCCAAGTATTTGTAGCTGGAGACCACTTCCACTGCAGACCCACCCATTTTCAGTGGGGCGTGGGTGTGTTTGTTCCTCCTGAAGTCCACAATCATCTCCTTTGTCTTCTTCACATTCATGTGAAGGTTATTCTCTTTGCACCAGCTCTCCAGGTGCTCCACCTCCTGTCTGTAGCTGGACTCATCATTGTTTGTGATGCAGCCCACCACAGCTGTATCATCTGCAAACTTAACAATATGACAGCCTGGAAGTGTGGCTGTACAATCATATGTGAGCAGAGTGAACAGAAGGGGGCTCAGCACACATCCTTGGGGAGAGCCAGTGCTGAGGGTTATGGTGGAGGAGGAGAAGTTGTGGATCTTCACGGACTGTGGTCTGTTTGTTAAGAAGTCTAGTATCCAGTTACAAATAGAGGGGCTTAGTCCAAGTGTAGATAGTTTGTCTATCAGAGTTTGGGGGATCATGGTGTTGAAGGCAGATGTGAAGTCCACAAAGAGCAGGCGCACGTATGAGTCCTTCTGATCCAGGTGGGTGAGAGCAGTGTGGACCACGGAAGAAATGGCGTCCTCTGTTGATCGGTTCTCACGGTATGCGTATTGATGAGGGTCCACGTTGGTGTTCACGGTTTTCTTTATGTGGGACATGACCAGTTTCTCAAAACATTTAGCGACCACCGGGGTGAGAGCCACCGGTCTATAGTCATTCAGACCAGTCACTGTGGAGCTCTTTGGAACTGGGATGATGGTGGCAGTCTTCAGGCAGGTGGGAACTGACTCCAGTGAAAGTGAGGTGGTGAAGATGTCAGCCAGCACCTCACAGAGCTGGTCTGCACATTCCTTCAGAACTTTCCCTGGGATGTTGTCTGGTCCAGTTGCTTTATGGGGATTAATCTTTCTGAGACTGCCTCTCACTTCTGCTGCGGTCACTCTGAGATGCTCTTCATCTGGTGATGAGGTGAGTCTGGTGCTAGCTGGTCTATTTGGATCATCAAAACGTGCATAAAACTTGTTGAGGGCATCAGGCAGAGATGGGTCCCTGGGGCATTGTTTATTCTTGCCTTTGTAATCTGTTATGCATTTAATACCTTTCCACATGCTCCGTGGGTCTTGTGAGGTGAACTGTCCCTCTATTCTCTGTGCATAAGTGGCTTTGGCTTTCTTAATGCCATCCCTCAGTTCTTTTTTCCTCATTCCTCAGGCATGTCCAGGTGAATGGCATGTCCAGGTGAACTTTCTATTGGAAGAAAGATAAATAAAATAAAAAACACATGTTGGGATAGAAATAATTACAAACAGGTAGAGTAGAGCAAGTAAAGTCAGAAGCAGAATGAAGAAATGTGGTTACAGTAGTTTGTCCTCCAGCAGTCTAAGCATATCACAGAATAACTAATGTAAAGGATAGCTCAGGAAAACTAAGCCTACCATAACTATATGATTTATCAAAAAAAAAGGAAAGACTTAAGCCTAATCTTACTACTGTAGTAGACGATGTGTCAGCCTCAAGGACAGAAACTGGAAGTTGGTTCCACAAGAGTCTGATAACTGAAAGATCTGCCTCCAATTCTAATTTTGGAAATTCTAGGAACCACAAGTAAACCTGCCATCTGAGAGGGAAGTGCTCTGTTAGGAAAACATGGAACACAATGATCTGTAATATAAGATGGAGCTAGGTTGTTGAGTGCTTTGTAGGTCAGAAGTAAGATTTTGAATTCTATTCTGAGTTATAAAACACAGACTTCAGATCTCCCGAACTGGAGTTATGTGGAACGTTTATGAACATTTACAATTTCACCTATTTTGGATGGCTCTGTAATTGACTTCAATTTATAGAAATTGAATTTAGTTCTGACCAGGTTGGCAAGCTAATGGGGCCAAGACCAAATGGGATTGGTGCCATCTTAAAACCATTTCAATTTGTCCATCCATTATCTTTAACCGTTTCTTCCTTACTGGGTTGTATCACCAGTGCCCATGGCCAGCAGTCACGCGAGAGGCGGGGTACACCCTGACCAGGTTGTGAGTTCATCACAGGGACACATCGAGACAACCAACCATTCACATTCTCACCCAGGGACAATTTAAAGTTACCAGTTAGCTTGTATGTTTTTGATCTCAAAGTCAAAGTCAACTTTATTGTCAGAACTGCAATATGTACAGGACATACACAGGACCGAAATTGCGTTTCTCTCAGTCCCTCGGTGCAACAGTAACCACTTAAAACATTGAAACACTGAAACATATAATAATAATAATAATAATAATGAATTCAATTTATAACGCACTTTTCATTAATGAAAATCTCAAAGTGCTATATATAATATATATAATATATATATAATAATAGACATAAGCATAAAATATAAGAGTATGAAAATTTACACCAACTCTAAAACTAAAACTAAAACACTAAACATTTAATGAACATAATACTGTCCTGAGTTTTTGCATACTAGTATAAAAAAGTATAAAAAGTATAACTATAAAATAAACTAAAGGTTCTAGCATTGACATTTGCAAAGTGGCAAAGCAGCATATGAGTATATCTGTGGATGGAAACCAGAGTACCTGGAGAAAACCCATGCAAACTCAAACCAAAAGGTCTCCGGGCAGAATTTGATCCGGCAACCTTCTCACTGAAAGGCAGCAGCTGTACCACAAAAATAAAATTATATAATATATATCGTTTTGTATATTTAAGCAAGCACAAATGTATAAACTTTTACAGCACCTTCGGGTTTAAGTTATAATATCATATTTTGAGACTCACAGGAATTCCCCAAGCTACACTTAAAATACTACAGCTAGCTACTGCTGTTGTTTATTGCATTTCACATTACTCAAAGGAATTATATGGATTTTAATAAAATTGTCTGTAATTACTATGTACTGTACATCTACAAGTGATAAACTTTTGGGGTCAGCTTGATTTAAGATGGTCCCAGCTAATCAACCTTAACAAAAAAAATGACTTTGAGTAAGTTAGTTTTAGAAAACCAACAAAACTGTGGATTACCATATTTTCTGGACTAAAAGTCGCACCTTTTTGCCTAATTTGCATGCCCTGCGACTTATAGAGAGGTGAGACTTGTTTATGGATTTCCCCCCATATTTTTGGACCAATTTTTGGCTCAGATATGAGCGTTTTTCCATTTTGGCAAAAATGGTGCAGTACCACTTTCGGCCGCTAGGGGTGCAGTACCACCTTTGTCTGCTAGGGTACACCGACCGTTCCCACCTCATGTGTCCGACGAGAGCCTCCTCTGGTCGGATTCACTCTGTCGCAGCCCGGCCTCCTGCTCTGGAGGTATGAACTAGCTACTTCGCTGTTAGCTCAGTGTTTGTTAGCAAAATAGGTCAAGAACCACAGGACAGATTTTGATCAAACTTACAGAACGTAATCACTAGATGGATATTTACAACTGATTAGCTTTATGAGATGTTTGAGATCAAATTTGATGTTTTATAGACGTAAATGTGTTGCGGTTAGCTTCGTTGATTTTTCCTTGTACGTTTGAGCAAATAACTCGTAAACCACACAACAGATTTTTTTGAAAATTACAGAAAGTAATCACTAGATGTGCATTTACAAACTTTTAGCTTTTGGAGTTATTTGAGATAAAACTTGATGTTTTATAGAGGTAAATGTGTCGCGGTTACCTTTGTTGTTTTTCCTTGTACTTTTTCAAAGCGAAAAAATTTAAAGCTCCCCTGACATCATCTTTGAACTTTCCATAAAATGGCACAACATATATATATTTTAAGATTGAACTATGATTGTTTTTGCTAAAACAATGTTAAATGAATGAAAATTCCTCTCAAAAATAGTTTAAAATTAGCGCCGTTTTTTTACACGGTAAATCCGGGTTTTTCCGGTCACGTGACTGTGACGTCAGATCCAGATGCCTGCTCCAACGCGCATTGAGAAACAATTGCAGAGAATGCAGACTTATCAGACGAATTTAGCAATTTAAAAGTTGATATTTTAGCGATTTGTCTTCAGTTCATGAAGCAGAAGTTATTTTATTGATCAACAAGAAACAGCAGTGTTTATTTTGTGCCTGTTGCAGCTTTTTTAACGAGAGGTTTCACATTCATGAAGTGAGCAGCAGGTGTCAGCAACGCTATCGTGATAACTCTTTTACAGAGGACTGAAACGGTAATACAGTATTAATTTATCTAATAATCATTCAACATTAATTTATAGTCTAAAAACATGAGTCCTTTTTAAATTATCTGGTTTATTTTAGAAGTTTATTCAAACATACGTTCTGAAAAACACCCTTCATTCTGTTGTACATTGCATGGTTGTTCACTATATATAAATAAATATAAAAACAGTAGTTTATACGTCAATCATTACATTTAAAAAGAAATTTGGCTTTGATATATATATATATATATATAATACATTTACATAAATGTTAATATTTGA
>JBBPBX010010611.1:37644-57570 GCA_038048925.1 Garcialebias charrua
TGTGTTAAGTATATCAATCAACCACCCCTACCATTTGAGGAAACTATTCTTTTTAGTTTTTTTTTTTTTACTACGTAAAAGTGTCGTTTCCTCAAATGATTGGCGTGGCCAAGGGCTAATAGATGGTCCTTATTCATTCATTCAACCTTTGTTTATACACGTTAATCCCATTGAGCCTCATGGACTCAGTTACAAGAGAGGCTTGACTCTTACCCACTTGAATATCTTGCACCAAAAACATTTAGATTCACTCTCATTCCCAGTTTAATTCCAGTCTAGACAAACACTCATCTGCTTCAGTGCTACAGTCTTGTAATCCTGAGGTTGCGGGTTTGAGCCCAGGTTGCATCAGGAAAGACATCCGTTGTAAACCAATTGCCAATTTTTTCATGCGAGTTGGCTCAATGTGCTAACCCCTAAAGAAGGGAGCAACTGAAATAAACTTACTAGTAACGTGGAGATTCATCGTACCGCTTGTTAGGTTATCTTTTTATTTTATTATTATAACGTCTAAATTTATTGCGGTTATTAAAAGCTAAACATAAACTGGAATTATTTGTCTCTTTGACCCTCACTCCCTGCTCACCCCTAAGATCAGAGACTTGGTGTGAATGCTGTATTAAAGTTGATAAAACAAAGTAATTGTAATGCTGTGACAGTTTGTGTTTATCTGCAGAGATGAGATAACATCAAACAGAGGAAGAGCCGCTGGTTTGATAAATGGAACAATCAGTGTCGAAACTGGCCTCTCTTCAGAACGAGACCTTGTTTCGTCTGTATGAATAAAGATTATATTAAATAAAAATAAATATTACATCTAAAATACCGACTGTTCCTAAATACTCATTCAACCTTGCTTAAATTAACAAAAAAGAAGTAATTGTTCTTTTTCGCTGCTCTGTTCAGTCTAAACTTCTCATTCTTTTATATATTTTTCCATTTTCTTGCAGATTGTGTGGTCAAACCTTTTGTTTCACTGTAGTTCTTCATTCATGTTACCTTCTTAAACGTGCCATTCATAGAGTTGTGTAAAGAATGTTGGAGTAAGTCAAGTCCGTTCACCTTTCTGCACACTCAGGATGAACTCAGGCTTTGTATGGACAGAGAGAACAAAGGAGGAGTCTAACAAGGTTAAGTCAGGTCGTCTGGATGGATTCTTCTTCCCAGAGGACCTGACTTAACCGTGTTAGATTTATCTGACCGGATTATTGAGCATGCATCAGGACACAAAGGAGGAGGTTACGATGTCCCAGAGTGGAGCTAAAAGTAAGAATAAGTGTTGTTGACGTGTTAAATTGCGTTAGATTTTTTTTATGTGTGCTTGGATACAATTTGGATGTACCTTTATTTGCACTGTGCGGACTTTGACGTTTGAATCACAGATGGGTCCCGAGTCAGCTCTCTTATCTTTATAAACTCTTTGTTATAATAAAACAAAACTTTTATTATCATAATAAAGTGCAGGGCAATGCATAATCAACATTATTTGTATTTGTTACAATCAGTTGCTTAAAAACAATTTTAAAAGTGAAAAAAATAAAAATAAATACATACTGTATACCGGTACAGGCTATATAAAAAAAAATGTGTAAAAGGGTTGAACTACTTTATGGTTACAGTATTTTTGAGTTACAGTTAATTATCACAGCATTTCTGGAGCCAGTTCAAATTGCCTTATGGTCTAAATGTAACAAAATGTGTTGCAGACAATTAAAAGATAAAATGCATTTTCCCCTCAGTCAGTTAAATGGGTTCATAAAAAGGAAGAAAATATTTTTTTCCTGTGTTAACCTGCAACATTTTAAAGAACTTTTTTTGTTGAGCTCGCTGTCTTTTATTTTTGAAGTGGAACCAAACGTGTTGAAGAAGCCAGAGTAAAATCCATGTAAGTTCTGGTTCAAATTCAGTCAGATTTGAACCCGACGCACACGCTGTGGCGCACGTTGCGGTGCATGTTGTGTGCTGTGTGGATCTGGCCTCTCTTTGTACTGCCTCACCTGCCTTCTTTGAACTTTTCTGGCACAAAGCCTCCTGGCTGAAGAAAACTCTGCCAGAAAAGCTGAAACCCTGAAGATAAACATTTCCAGGCAGTCACAAACGTTCAATAATTTAATTAAATAGTGTGTTTATTAGCCTTCACTTTCAATTCACCAACATTTCTTGGATTTGAACTTGAATTTTTTTCTTCCTTTAAACAGGTACTACACTGAACAAAAATATTAACGCAACACTTGTTTTTGTTCCCATTTTTCATGAGCTGGACTTAAAGATCGACTGTCTATGAACACAAAAGGCCTTTTTCTGTCAAATACTGTATTGTTCACAAATGTTTGTAAATCTGTTAGTGAGCACTTCTCCTTTTCTGAGATAATCCATCCACCTCACATGTGTTGCATATAAAGATGCAGATGAGACGACATGATTCATTTGTGACCATCTGCTCATATATACGGAAGTTTAGTGCTGCCACCTGGGGAAAATATTTTTTCGGGCTTATGTAGTAATAATGTGATACGTATCACGTTATAACGTGATACGTATCACGTTATTACGTGATAATATCACGTTATTACGTGATACGTATCACATTATTATGTGATACGTATCACGTTATTACGTGATATCACGTTATTACGTGATACATATCACATTATTACGTGATACATATCACATTATTACGTGATACATATCACGTTATTATGTGATACGTATCACGTTATTACGTGATAAGTATAGATGTCCATCCACATGGTATCAGCACCATTACGCTTGTTTTTGCCTGCACAATGCAGGCTGCACTGTGGATGACATCATTTGATTTGATTTGATGTTTATTCATTCATTTTAAAAGAACAATACAAGACAGTTTCATCAGATACAGGAATACAAGTAGGATAAATTGAAAGGAGCAGAAAGAAGATTAAATCTTGTTATATCTGCCCCTTATTTCACAGTTTGTTCAACCAATGATAACCTTCAAACTGCATCACAAAATGAATAATTCTACTTAATTTTTCTAACTGTAATATACAAACTACATCACAAAATGAATAATTCTACTTAATTTATTTTTAATTTAATTTACATCATCATCAGTATGCGCACTCTGAGAAGAATCCTGAGCAGAATGTGACAGTTCAATAGTTAAAAATAAACAAAAATGATAATCTTAACCGCATTTTAGGAGAGAATATAAAAGTAACATAACACAGCTTTCAGAGTTTAATAAACAATGATAAATTGCTAATTTGAAATAATATGGAGCAATGAAACATGTTAGTGTACTGTAATATGTAAAAAAAACAAGAGTTGCCTGGGAGAGTCTGTCCATATGACAGCTATCAGTCGTACACAGCACAAATCTGACCTTTATTGAAGAGTGTCAAGAAGAAAGCTATCTCAAAGATATCCTTAAGAAAATGTTGTTTCAAGTTTGTCACAAGCCACCAGGGAGACACACCAAGCATGTGGAAGACGTTGCTCACCGACAAATGTTATCCTATACAAAACTACTGCACTCTGGGGAAACAACATGCCATTGTAAAAAAGGAACAAAATACTGTTTATAATTTAAAAAAAAACATATGCTTTAAAGACTTTCCATAGGTCATTCACTTTTATCATGAACTGTAAGACTTACTCACATTTTCAAGTTTGCATAGAATTTTTTTTAACAGTTTTCCTAAAATTTACTATTTTTGTTGGGCACTTATAACAGAGACTGTACAGACACGTTCACCCATAAACATTAAGTCTTTCGACAGCTTAAACATGCGTAAACAGATTAACAAAAAAAAACCATACAGGTACTCCCTGTAAGATTATTTCTACATGAAAAAGTGTGAAAACATAAACTATTCTCAATCATTTAACATTGCTTTTCATTGCTCCATATTATTTCAAATTAGCAATTTATCATTGTTTATTAAACTCTGAAAGCTGTGTTATGTTACTTTTATATTCTCTCCTTAAATGCGGTTAAGATGTGCCTTTTTGTTTATTTTTAACTATTGAACTGTCCCATTCTGCTCAGGATTCTTCTCAGAGTGCGCATACTGATGATGATGTCATCCACAGTGCAGCCTGCATTGTGCAGGCAAAAACAAGCGTAATGGTGCTGATACCATGTGGATGGACATCTATACTTATCACGTAATAACATGATAATTATCACGTAATAACGTGACACGTATCACGTAATAACGTGATATTATCACGTAATAACGTGATATTATCACGTAATAATGTAACGTGATACATATCACGTAATAACGTGATATTATCACGTAATAACGTGATACGTATCACGTTATAACGTGATACGTATCACATTATTACTACATAAGCCCAAAAAAATATTTTCCCCAGGTGGCAGCACTAAACTTCCGTACATACAGACTCATGTTCGTGCTGCTGTTTATAATGATGTTTTTCCACTACATTAGGGCTTAGTGTATTACTAGTTGATGTTTTTCTTAGTTAATTCTAGATGTTACTACTGTTCTTTTTCTTTTTTTTCTCTTGCATTTGTTGTTGGATGTAACTGGGACCCTGTGTACATAATCTCGTTTTCATCACATGTACCACATGCGGTGCAAATGACAATAAAGACTCTGACTCTGATGATTATAGCACAGGTGTTCCTCCTCAGGGCTCCAGGATACTCACGTGTCCTGATTGACAGGTGGCAAAAAAAAAAAAAAAGGAGCCCTGGCCCTGCAGCCCACACGTCAGACCAGCCCACCAGGAAATCTCCAGACCCTCCCGCAGCCACACAGGACCTGATTTTAATTCACTGGTGACAAATTCATTTCGCACCATTTCAGTTGTGGCGTCAACAGAGGAGGAAGAGATTGCTTGCCTTTTGGAAAAAACTAAACAAAAGAAAAGGCCATTAAACAAGACCAGGGATGAAGAAGGGGAATTTAATACATTGGTGTGGCGTACAAAACAGTCCATCGCTGGCAGTTTATTGTGCGACACAAAGTACGTGTACGCGGTTGTAAAAATTTAGCTTTGCACGAATATGCCCTGCGGTCTCTATCTGGTATGTGCGGACCTCCGCGGTCTGACTCCGACTATACTGGAGCCTTTAAGCCCCCGGTAGACCTGCGCGTACTGCCTATATGCCTCTGTACGACGTACATACGCTGTGGCAAAAGCGTAGCCCCTCAGGGCAAGAACGCGCAAAGCTCTTTTTTTACGACCGCGCACGCTTGCGCGGTGTCTGACCATAAACTTCCCCGGTGCCGGACTGTTTTGTATGTTACACAAATGAATTAAATTCCCCTTCTTCATCGCTGATCAGGACTTTTGTTTTGTTTTTTTGCCAAAAGTCAAGTAAAAGCTTAATCCTCCGTTCACTCCATGACTGAAATGAATGAATTCATGTCCTACCTGGCTGCGGGAGGTTTTAAATATTTCCTGGTGGGCTGTGGGCTGCAGGAAAAGCGCTCCCTGTTTTTTCCCCACTTTTTATTAGTTTTTATTAACATATAAAGATAGAAAAGACCGCAGCGGGAGCAGCCGAGCGAACCGCTGCTCGTCTGGAGCAGAGCCAGCGGCTTGTCCCACTCGCTGTCAATCATTTCAGTAGGCGTGTCAGCAAGTGACCAATCAGCGACCTAAGTTTGTCCTGCTTCGCGCGCAGCTGATCAAATTACAACAAGGATTTGGAGCGAAAACGCGAGCATTTAACGTGAGAAAGAAAGCAGAGCTGTGCCAGCGAACGCGTGCGCACAGAATGCGCGCGTAGAGTGGCGAATAGGCAGGACGCTCAGCTTTGCCGGAGCCTTTAGGCTGACCTAGTGCTTAATTTGAGACTGATCCTACCAGAACAGGATCTAGGGACTCTCTTACTTTGACAAGGTGCATTCTGATCTACTGCCAATTAATCTGAAACACCTGTGGAGACAGCTTATGGTAGATAAATGAACATTCAATTCACGGACAACAGCTCTGGTGGGCATTCCTGCAGTCAACATGCTAATTCAACACTTGCTCTTCTCAAGGGCGGCACGTCTCCTCTCGGTCTCCGCTTTGCTTTTGCTTTGTCTTGTCTATGAAACTGTCTGAGAGCCTCTCTTCTACAAAATCTTCCGAATCATAACTATGGACTTCAATTTGGTCAGTTGGTCCCTCATCACAACTGATAACATTTCTTCAAAAAGAAGACGGGCTGTAGGCGAGCCGATTTGCCCTGTTGGCATGCACACAACTGGATATCTCATCGACTTGGAAGACTTGATGATGTGTCTATCTCTGCTGTCATCTGTGGATCTTAAGGATGCATATTTAATTGGATTTATGATAACTGGTTCCTGCTTTTTGGATTTGGCTGGTTCCTGGTCTATCAACACAAAAGGAAGACGTTGGCTGCAAATCTGGACCTGGTCAGGCTGCCTGCCTTACATGATGGCTTGGTTCATGTCTCGAAAACCCAGACTTTTGGCTGAATGGATTATATCTCTGGGATTTTCTAAGGCACGTTCCATTGGTGTGGTCATTTTAATTTGGACATTTTCGGAAGTGAGTAGACTGACACAGACTGAAGGTATATGTCATTAAAAGTTCTGCCTGTTCCCAAAACAATCGTGTTTATCTGACATTCGGCTCCCCGACTGGCCTTGACAGGCCGTCTTATCTCAACACGCCTGCGAAGGTTTGTAAACTTGATCCTCTCACCCTCCCAAAACCTTCTACTGAGGAATTCCACAGACTTTTCAGAGGAGCACAGCTGAATAAACATTCTGTCATCATTTCAGGACTATTCATTTTATTTATTTTATTTACTATTTATTTTGTGGGCAGCACGGTGGCACAGTGGGCAGCACGGTGGCACAACTGGTAGAGCTGCTGCCTCTCAGCGAGAAGGTTTCCGGTTCAAATCCTGGTCCGGGGGCCTTTCTGGGTGGAGTTTGCATGTTCTCCCCGTGCATGTGTGGGTTTCCTCCGGGTACTCCGGTTTCCTCCCACAGACCAAAAAACATGCACGTTAGGCTGATTGGTGACTCTAAATTGACCCTAGGTGTGAGTGTGAGAGTGGATGGTTGTTTGGTGTGAGTGAGACAGGTCCCTCTTGTAAATGAGTCCCCGTGACTCAACGAGGCTAGCCTGTATAAATAAAGGTTGAATGAATGAATGAATTCACCTCTGGCTGTCCTCGGCAGCTCGCGCCCCCCATCTGTGCATAGATCTATGAGCTGGCTGCTTACTGCCTTTGAGTCCCCCCGCCCTCTGCGTAATGACGCCGTCACTATGTGCTTGTGTGCAAGACTTTTTTTCATTACCACACTTTTGACCTTCAAACAGAGGTAAAAAATGTGTTAGGAATTTTTTTTTGTCTCCAAACCCTATGTGTAATTTTTCACCACTTTTGTTGTCTGTCCAACAGATCTAACTTGTAAATGAGTCTTCGAGGCTCAATGTGACTTATCTGTTTAAATAAAGGTTGAATGAAAAATTGCTGCTCCCTCAAAACTTATATCTGTGAATTTGTGCTGTGTGAAAATACTGCACATTTTAGAGTGGTCTTTTATTGTGGTCAGCCTGACACACCTGTGTAATAATCTTGCTGTCTAATCTGCATCTTGATACACCACACATGTGACAGATTTTCACACATTTGTGAACAAAACTGGAAAGAAAGATCTGTTGTCTAGATAGACAAAGTGTTAGACCTTTGAGTTCAGCTCATAAAAATACATTTCCTGTGAACCTGCACATTTGTCTCTGAATAACAAGAGATACTGAAGAGCTATAAATATGGTTTCACTTTTCTTTTTCACTACTTGTATTGGCACAAACTGCCCACCTGTTCATCTGGGCTTGTCATGTGATATTTGTTTTAAATCTTACTGAATGTTGCAGGATGTTCAAGATGAAAATCTTTAAATTATTATTTTTTAAATCTTTTTTGTCTTTATTTACCTCAGCATGGGGCCTCAGGCTACTCCCATTCCTCCTCTTCTTCATCTCCTTTGTGACATATTACTATTCCTATGCCATACTTCAAAGGTAACCACACACACACAGGCACCTTCTTGTAAACATATTTCTTAGGGACTTTGCATTGACTTCCATTCATTTTCTATAGCCTAACCCTGATCCTTAACCTAAACCTAACCATTACTAGTACATCCCTAACCCTAACCCATCCTCAATTCTCACCTTAGTCCTAAACCTAACCCCTAACCCCCCCAATGAGGTAACCTGAAACGAAAATGCACACACAAACACACGGCCAGCTTCTGACTCAGTTGTTCTAATCTCTGTCACATAAAATTTCTTATAAGGTTTGTGCAAAGTGACGAACACAGACTCCACTTTTCTGCTCATCCAGTGCTTTTAGCTGCAGGTCAAACCAAAACCTTCACATGTGCCCACGCTTGCACAATTTTAGTGGTCTGAGCATGGCTACTGGAACCTTGTTTCCATGGATTCAGCAATGATCTTCATGCCAGTTGTGGTGCTTGCGTGTCTTTCAGCTCCGGCGGGACCATTAAATCTCTGAACACCAGCAAGTCTTTGTGTGGTGGTTTTCTAATGAAGAAGACCTGGGAAAGTCTCAACTTGAAGTGAGTAAACACACACGTGTTTTCCATTTTACACACTGAAATAAGTGGGAGGTTTATTAAAGAACAGTGTAACAGTGTTTGGACTGCCCAGATTCCTTAAACTTTTTTCACAGAGAAAGATCAGAAGTTATTTAAGGAAAGGTTTGGAGCCAAGATGGTGTAGTGGCAGGGCTTCCGACTTGGGACCCGAAGGACGCGGGTTCGCGCCCCGGCCACTACACACCTTGGGGTGTCTATGAGTGCACACCTAATTCTCCAGCTCCCCGGGCGCTTTCTATGGCTGCTCACTGCACCACCTGGTGGTGGTTGGGTTAAAGGCAGAGACGAATTTCGTCTGTGTATGGGAAACATACACAGATGACAAAAACGGACATTGTTATTATTAGGTAAAGCCCCCAGTATAGCTCGGCGTACGTCCATAGCAGAGGTACGCACGTACTACGCAGAGGTACAAGCGTACCCCTGCAAGGCATGTACACGCAAAGCTCATATTTTACGACCGCGTACGCAAACGCGTTGTCGCACAATAAACTGCCCGGCGCCGGACTGTTTTGTATGCAACCCAAAATTTATTAAATTCCCCCTTCTTCATCCCTGATCTGGCCTTTTCTTTTGTTTTTTGCCAAAAGGCACGTGATCGCTTCCTCCTCCGTTGACTCCATGACTGAAATGATGAGAAATGAACAAATGTGTCACGAGCGAATTAAACTCAGGTCCAGCGTGGCTGCGGGAGGGTCTGGAAATTTCCTGGTGGCTGGTCTGATGTGTGGGCTGCAGGACCAGCACTCCCAGTTTTTTTTTTTTGAACTTTTTATTAACATAAACACAGAACACCACTGTGGCTGGAGCTGCCAGCTCTCGCCTTTTTTTTCTCCCAACCTGTCAATCAATTCGGTAGGCGTGTCAGCAAATGACCAATCAGCAACCTGGAGCTGCACTGCAGCTGCTCAAATGACGTCAAGAATTTGGTGCGAGAATGTACGCGAGAACGTACGCTGGGGTGTGGGGCTAAACTGTGCGTACAGTATGCACGTACGGACACGCGTACGGACGTACGCAGAGCTATACTGGAGCCTTTAGACTTGCAATTCCTGTCAGTTTCAGCCATTAAGACCAGTAGGTGCACAGAAAAAGGCTCTTGATAAGGTAAGTCATCATAGTGTCCCTAATGGTTGCCCTCTCAGAAGAGCTCAATTTGTTTGAGGCTTCTGGTCACTGCTTCTGTACCTGACAGTTACAGTGACAGTTCCTTTACCTGAAGTTTGGCTTCATCTCATGTTGGCCCCTGAGGGTAATGCACGTCTAAAAGCCTCCAATAGACCTGAGCGTCCTACCTGGACGCCACTCTACGCGCAAATTCTGTGCGCATGCGTTCGCTGTTATAGCTCTTTTTTTTTTTTTTAAATGCTCGCGTTTTCGCTCCAAATCCTTGTTGTACTGTGAGCAGCTCCAGCTGTCCCCTCTGCAGCTGCGCGCAGAGGGGACAAACTGAGGTCGCTGATTGGTCACTTGCTGACACGCCTACTGAAATGATTGACAGCTCGTCAGAACACTCGAGAACTCATCATGAAAGCAGCCCGCTGCGGTGTTCTGCTGCGGTGTTTCTACTTTATATGTTATAAAAAGTTCTAAGAAATAAAAATAATAACAGGGAGCGCTTTTCCTGCAGCTCACCGCCCACCAGGAAATATATAAAACCTCCCGCAGCCAGGTAGGACCTGAATTCATTCATTTCAGTCATCGAGTGAACGGAGGAAGAAGCGATTACTTGACTTTTGGCAAAAAAACAAAAGAAAAGGCCCGATCAGCGATAAAGAAGAGGAATTTAATTCATTTGTGTAACATACAAAACAGTCCGGCGCCGGGGAAGTTTATGGTCAGACACCGCTCAAGCGTACGCGGTCGTAAAAAAAGAGCTTTGCGCGTTTGTGCCCGAGGGGCTACGCGGGGGCTACGCTTTTGCCACAGTGTACGTACGTTGTACAGAGGCGTATAGGGAGGACGCTGAGGTCTATTGGAGGCTTTAAGAGACTCTGTGTCAATGATCATTAACAGCCGTAAACTGAAGCTGATGAGCACAGAAATAATTAGTTCATATACTACAACCTTTCCATGTTCATCTCATTCCACAAGTTTTACTTATTTCGCGCCCCGGCCACTACACACCTTGGGGTGTCTATGAGTGCACACCTAATTCTCCAGCTCCCCGGGCGCTTTCTGGCTGCTCACTGCACCACCTGGTGGTGGTTGGGTTAAATGCAGAGACGAATTTCGTCTGTGTATGGGAAACATACACAGATGACAGACAAAGACATTATCATTATTATTATTATTATTATTATTATCCCTCTCTCCAGAAAAGAAACGTCTCCTAAAAAGGGATTTTAATTAAGAAAACAGTTGAATTACATTATTTATGGAGCCAAGATGGTGTAGTGGCAGGGCTTTCGACTTGGGACCCGAAGGACGCGGGTTCGCGCCCCGGCCACTACACACCTTGGGGTGTCTATGAGTGCACACCTAATTCTCCAGCTCCCTGGGCGCTTTCTGGCTGCTCACTGCACCACTTGGTGGTGGTTGGGTTAAATGCAGAGACGAACAAAGACATTATTATTATTATTATTGAATACATGAAATATTTTTGTGGCAGGTTAGGTTAACTTTTCTAAAACTTACGAGAAGGAAAAGTTAAGTCATCACTGAATCAGACAGGGCAGATGTTTCATGTGTGATCACAGTATATTTGCTTTAATTTATTATTCTTGTATCATTCCCATTTACATACTGAAGTTCTGCCCAGTGTGTTCTTCATGTTCTAACCCCAGTTCTGGTGCTTTTCCTGCAGCATTAGCAGACACAGAAACCTCTTTCTGAAAATGGAGGACTTCTTTTGGAGGGAGCACCTGTCAAAGCTGCCGCTACCCTACGGCATTAAAGGCAGTGGTACGTTGACTGTATTCAAGTTTCACATGGCAAGTGCAGAAAAAACAAACAAGACAACTGTAAAGTTATGTGTGACCTTGTTTCATCTCTGGACTAAGGCTGTTGCACATCCTACTTATTTAGTGTTAAAGTTCTTCAACGTTTCCCATTTCTCTCTGTTTCTATAAACTCTCAAAAACATATTTCAGGAAGATATATCCTCTAAATAGATATTATTTGCACAAGTATTTCAATACACTACAGTACTTATGAAGTCTGCTTCACTTATAGTGTTAAACAAGTGCCATTTTTCTGTCCACCCTTTCTCCTTCTTCATCTTAAAATATTTGTTATAATCAGTGAGGCAAACAGGAAACCCAAATAGGATAAACAATTTTACAAATATTTTCTTGAATAAATGAATAGAGTGGACGACATGCTGGCACAGTTGGTAGAGCTTTTGCCTCTCAGCGGGCAGGTTGCCTACTCAAATCTCACAGGGGGCCTTTCTGGGTGGAGTTAGCATGTTCTCCGTGCATGCGCGGGTTTTCTCTGTGTGCTCTGGTTTCCTCCCACAGACCAAAAACATGCATGTTAGAATGATTGGTAACTCTAAATTGTCCCTGAGTGAGAGAGTGGATGGTTGTTTTTCTAATTTATCTCAGTGTGTCCCCGTGATGGACTGGAGACCTGTCCAAGGTGTAGCCTGCTTCTCACACTGTGATAGCTGGACATGGGCACCAGTGACCCCCACAACCCAAAACAGGAAGAAGTGGGTAAAGATAATGGATGGATGGAAATTGAACTTGAATTTGAAATGAACTCCCATTCTACATGTACACATACACACATACTGAGCAGTCAGGCAAAGTTAGAAGATTTTTTATTTATTTAAATAAAGGATTTATTAATGCCCTAATTGTATAACTTTTTTAAACTTTTTTCTAATAAATATATTCTACCAAGCCAAACTGGTTTCTAATTTATATATTCTATCACAGCCTATCAAAGCCACTAAGAAAAGCTATATGTTTTCCACCTTAATTGCAGAAGAAAACATACAAAGATAAACAGGATTAATTAATGCACAACAATTAAAAGAAGACATTGATTCATTTTGACAGTTTAAGTCATGAACACTCAGGACATTAGAGTGAAACTTATTGGTGTGTTTAATTTATGATTATTTTCATCACAGAGAAAAGTTGCTCACACAGATGGACACAGATTTACATTTGTATTTAAACAGATCTAAAGTCTACCTGATGGCTCAGAGCTATGGGGTACCTGCCTGTAGGTTAAAATAGCCTTGTTCTATATTTTTAACCAAATAATTTTGCTCTAAAATATTTTTGTTCATCTGTATAATAGCCTATCTTTAGAGGTTTTTTTTAGTCTATTCATTTTGTATGTTAAAGCTGCTGTATGTAACTTTTCTAAAAATATATTTTTAACATATTTCTTCTCTCTGTCACTATCTCCTGACAGACTGATGTTAGACAGGTAATCTCTGGAAAAAAAAAACTATAGTCCTCTGGCTTCTCCCGGTGGTACTAAAAGCATTTCTAAAAACCCACAGTGACCCGCCGTCAACCAGCCAATAAAAACAGAGGTTTTAACCAGCCAATAAAAACAGAGTTTGGTTCATGAACAGTGTTGGGAATGTTACTTTAAAAAAGTAATTAATTATAGTTACTAGTTACTTCTCCCAAAAAGTAACTGAGTTAGTAACTGAATTACTCACCTATAAAAGTAATTAGTTACCAGGGAAAGTAACTATTGTTTGTTTGGTTGGTTTAAGTTTAGATATATCTACGAATTTAAAGTAGAAATGCTTACAGCACCTCAACAGAACATGACTGGTTGACATACTATACTTCAAGTTTTTTCTTCATTACAAAATACAGTTTAACAAAATAATATAACAATTGTGTTTTCAGCTCTATGTACACACTGTACTGTTCCAAGTGTTTTCTTAGAAATAAAAGTAAACAGTTAAAATAAGTGCTTTGTAGTGTAAAATAAAATCAAACCCTCACACAACTGGTTCAAGTATTTTCTTAAAAACAAAATAACCATTTTAACAATATGGAGTACTTCTAAAACAGTACTGAAAATCTGAATTACCTGTGAGATGCTTCATCATCAGATCAGATTACGACGGACGTAGACAAACACTTCGCTCCTCCGGGACATTAATGTACACTTCACATGCACGTTCTTGCCTTTTACCTCAAGGAGAGTAAAGTAGTGTCTGTATTTCCACTTTGAAAACGCCAACTTTCCCTCCAGACTCACCATTGCTGCAGGACTTCACTTTTCAGCTTTGAAGCTCCCTGCAACACTGCATGTATGAACTGAACAACAGAACCTCTGATTGGCTGACCTCTGCCTGACACTCTATCTTAGCCAATCAGCATCATCCTTATTGTTTCACCCCTCCCTCCCCTCTGCTGCCTCCACCCTCCCTCCCCTCTGTGCCGTCCACCCTCCCTCCCCTCTGCTCCGTCCTCCCTCAAAGGGGAAAAAAGTAACAAGCAGCTTTACGAGAGCCAGAGCGGAAGACAAAAGTAACATACACCCATTTAGTGTTTGTAACGGTAATGGCGTTGTAACGATAGACATAGTAACTACATAGATTACCCGTTAATGAAACAAAATAATGCCGTTTGTAACGCCGTTTATTTGTAATTCCGTTATTCCCATCAATGTTCATGAACGAGCTTCTCACGCCCATTCCCCGCCCATTCCCCGCCTGTCCCAACCCCACCTGGCCAGTCACGAGACAGGCCATGCTGTGGAGGAGCTAAGGAGGCTGAGTTGCAGGTCAGCCGAGAGCAAGGGGGAGGGACCAGAAAGGTGTCTCTGTTCAAAAATTTTCTAAGTCCAGCGTTTTCCAGAAACTACATACTGTACAGCAGCTTTAATATCCATTATTATTTGGTGAAACAAGAAATCTTATATTTTCCTATTTTTGAAATATGTTTTTAAAATATCATGTCAAACTGATTTGCTTACAAAAGCAGTAAAGGCTTAATTAAAAAATAGTTTTTTTTTTCGGATTCGGGTCTGTAATTACAAGTAATCTGTTGGTTTTGGGTCGGGGTCGGAAAAAATCATGCGGGTTCAGGCTGGGCCGGATCTTTTAGGACCAAATGCGACTGGTTGGGGACACCGCTCTTCATAATTTTACCAGTAAATGCAATGAGACAAGTTTTATTTATTTTGATTCCTATGACATTGTAACTCTGAGAGAAATTCGTGGCATTTGGAGGAGCTTTGAACAAATACAAATGCTATTTCTAATGTAGGTTAGAGTTTTATAAATGTTAAAATTGTAAACTTTAAAGCACTCAGCAACAATCTGTATGAATTTAAGTATTAAAATTGTGTAACATTTTAATATTTGTTATTTCTTCCCCAGAGTTGATGCTACTCAAAGTTCTTGCTGTAACAGATCACCAGGTGCCAGCCAACATTGAGAAGTAAGTTTAATCACAAATCATGTGATGAGATGATCATTTATAAAACTCACCATATTTATATTGCTGTCAAGTCATATTTAGGTATAAGCTGGAATAAAACTTTATAAAACTCACCATATTTATATTGCTGTCAAGTCATATTTAGGTATAAGCTGGAATAAAACTTTGACAGTATGACAAGCTCGAACAAAATGACTGTATTTAACAACATTTTCATGTTAGTTTATGAATTTAAAATTCACACCACGATGTAACAGTTCTTAGAAGATACACAACTAGTATTAATGCTCTTATTATATTATACATATTTTGTGTTAGGGAATATAATAAAATGTGTTTCCTCTTGATAACTGCCATTGCGGGGCGCTAATCTCGTCCATGATTTTTGTCAACTGGGGCAGTGATAGTGGTGGTCGGAGACGATCTGAGCTGCACGCTGTTTGTACCAAAAGTTTTTGAGAGTGGGGGGAGGGGTCAGCATGAGGGAAGATGTAGTGTGAGTGCTGCTTTTGGCTTTTTAGCTAGCGTGCCTATATTCCACGCTGCTAGCTTAGCGCTACGTCAGTGTCGACGGGAGGGTGGGGGTATATGCGCAGTTCGGTTCGGTAGGTGAGGTGCTCAGTTCTGTTAATGGGGCGGGACGCCCCGCTTGTATAATGGTAGGGGAAACACTGCAATATAATATATATTATGTACAGTGCATGCCAGTTGAGGGCAGACCTATCCTGGTCTGCCCTTGTTTGGCTTGTTTATAAAATTTATCTTGTCCCGCCGATAACCTCTGATTCGCTGAATATAATAAAATAAATCTTCATACACATATGCATCATCACCAGACCGGAGTGTCACACAGACATTCCGTCACCCCAGCGCCAAGATGAAGGTTACAAGTTAACCATTATTTAACCAGGCAAATCCCTTTGCAATCACAGATCTCTTTTGCAAGGGAGGCCTTGGTCTGAAGGTAGCCCAACAGCCAAACATTCATGTTTTATCAAGGTTAAATAGTATACAATATATTTGCTTGTCCGGGCCTAGGCTATAGATTGCTGTATAATAGTTGGGCGTATGGTGTTCTGTATGTGGTACTCTTGTTCATTATAAAGCACAGATATAAATGTGTTGCCATTTTCTGTCTTTAAAAATCATTTTCAAATACTACTGAATTGCTGTATCCACTTGTCATGGATATGACTGTCATATTGTTAGAATGTTTTGTAGTTTTTCTCTATTTTACACAAGGTTAAAATTATACCAAGGTACAAATCTAAACATATTCCTCACTAATATTTGGGTTAATGTCCCCACAAGTTGCTCCTCGACCAGGACAGGCCTCTGGTACAATCCTGGCTGATGCCTGGTACCCACTGCCCCGATTTCGGGCGGCTGAAGCGGCCGGTTTACATTCAAAGTCTATGAGGAGACACGTGGAGTCACGGCGACCAGGGAAGCGGCGCGATTCGAGTGATCGAAGCGGCGCGGCGGCAGCCTGTAGTTCCCTTCGCGGGCACGCGCGCATCCAAAGCAACCTAGCCGTCGAGCCGCCGACGTACCAAATCCGGCAAACAGTCGGGAGAGCCTCTGCTATCTGATTACACAACCACAACGGGACTTTTTTTGGACTTTTTAAGCTTACCGGATCGACCCTCCATGAATTGGAACCAAACTCCGGTAAGAAACGTGGCATTTTTACAGTTGCTGCTGACAGGCTGCTGTTCTCTCCAGTGTAGATCACCCCAAATATAAAAAAAACGTTTTAATCTCATCAAAGACCGTCCGAGGTGCAGTTAACACAACAACTGAACCCGGAAGACGACTCCCTCTGCCACCCCATAGTGTACGTCATCAGACGGTCTTCAGTGGTTTGGTAGGACCCTGACAAGCGACCAAAAGGGGACGGCAGGCGCGTTTCGAGTTGTGCAGTGGGGACCAGGCATAAATGTTTGACCAGTCCTCTTGACAGATTTGGTAGAGGATAATAGAATATAGGTTGGTTTCCTGGCACAGTCTTTGTTTTTAAGGAAAGTTACATTTTTTTAATTCAGTTGAGGTCAGGGCTTTAGGAGTGCCAGTCCAGAAGTTTAAACACATACATGTTTATTTTAGGTGATGTTAGAGGATTTGGAGGTGGATTTCCTCTGTTGCTCTACCTTCTTGAGAGACACCACCATTTTGTTGGTACAGTGTTTTCACATTTAAAGACCTCACATTGACTCCTTAAAACGAAGGAACATCATGTCATGTTGGCAATAAAGCTAAATTTTGTCATGTCTGACCATGAAATGTTTCCCTCAGAGGCATTTACAGGAGTATTTCAAAAAATTGCAAAATCGTGAAAATGTTCAGTGTCCTTGGTCAGTCTCTTCAGAAAGTGAAACTCATACAACACAGCTGACTTCATCACTGACCTGTAAACTTTTTGTTTGACCTTTGCAGCCACTCAAGTCACAAATCACTCCTAAAACTTTTCTCTAACAACTCCATCTTGCCTGAACTCTCTTTTTCACCTCTTTGCCCCACACCCCATTTTCTTAGACAGCTGACCCCTGCATCTGTTCTGCACCTTTGTGACCTCTGCTCCTCACTGTTCCAACTGTCTCCCTCTCATCCACACCCATCGACTCTTGGCTGACTTTCATTCCTCTTGTTGTAAGTACATACCTCAACATCTCTTAAGTTCTCTTTCACTTGGTCCCTGTTCTCACCACAAACCACAATGTCATCTTCAAACATCATAGGCCATGGGGATTCCTGCCTGACCTCATCTGTTAGTCAGTCCATCACCAGAGCAAACAAGAACAGGCTCTCAGACGATCCTTGATGCAATACCACCTCCACTTTGAAGCTACCTGTCATTCCTACAGCACATCTCACTATTGTCCTGCTATCCTCATAAATATTTTGTACCAGTCTAACATACTTCCCTGCCACTCCAGATTTCTTCATGCAAAACAACACCTCCTCCCTTGGTGCCCTGTCATGTGCTTTTTCTAAATCCACATAGACACAATAAAGTTCTTTCAGACCCTCTCTGTACTTCTCCAACAACATTCTCAAAGCAAAGATAGCATCTGTGGTGCTCTTTCTCAGCATCAAATCATACTGCTACTCACAAATAGTCACCTCTCATCTAAGTCTAGCTTCCACAACTCTCTCCCAGATCTTCACACTAGCCCTGTTTCCATCCATTTTCATTTCGAATTTTGAGCTACCTCGCAAATATGTAAATACAAATTAATGCAGATCAGAAGTGTTTCCATCTGCTGGCTTGAAGCGCTTCTTCCAAGCCGCGCACAGCGTCATTACGTCAGACGTCAGCGTCATTACGTCAGACGTCAGCACTGCGCATGTCTACAGTAAACCAGAGAGTAAACAGGAAGTAGCGGTTGACAACAGAACCCGGCCACACATCTCGTCAAAATGGAGAGAATATTTCAGGTACGTGTTGCTATCGGGCGAGTTGTATTTATTCTGTCATGCCAACTAGTTTTAGCGAGTTACATGCTGTTCGGAGCGGAAACAGCTGATCAGTCACGTGACGTGAATGTGCGCTACGGCAGCACGAGTCGGCAAATGTGTTTCCATCTGTCGTTTTGCGCAGCTGCTCGGTTTCGCAGCTCCCAAAAACCACCTCAAGCGAGCGTATAAACTTTTTGGCGAATTTCAGGAAGTAACTTCGTATTTTGCCGTTTCCATTAAGCTTTTCTGCTGCGATACTTCAAAATGCGCACCTAGAAACCTTGATGGAAACACGGCTTATGTGACTCTTCAGCTTAACTCCCCTGTAGTTGCTACAACTCTGTACATCACCCTTGTTCTTAAAAATGGGCACCAGCACACTTCTTCTCTATTCCTCTGGCATTTTCTATTCCTCAAATATACCATTGAATATTTCAGTCAAAAGCCTCACTGCCGTCTCTCCTAGACATTTCCAAAATGTCTAGGAGCCCTGTGAGGGCTCCTCACAGGGGGCTAGAATGTGCTATATAAATAAGCTCCATTTACCATTCCAGAATGTATTTTTCTCTTTCACATCACATCCAACCTGTGGAGCATAACCACTGACAAAATTTAGCATTAGACCTTCTACTTCTACTTTCAGACACATCACCCTCTTGGACACTCTTTTCACCTCTACTTCATTCTTTACTAACTCCTCCTTCAAGACCACCCCTATTCCATTTATCTTTCTATCAACACCATAGTTAAACAGTTTAAACTCTGCTCCAATGTTGTGAGCCTTGCTGCCCTTCCACTTAGTCTCTTGAACAGACAAAACATCTACCTTCCTTCTCTTTATCATGTCAACCATCCCTCTATCTTTGCCTGTCATTGTCCTCACATATAGATTTGCCACCCTCAGTCCTACAATCTTGATTTTTTTTCTTCTCCCTCTGTCTCCTGACACATTTCCCTCCTCATGGTCTTATTACTAACACAATTTCTGCCGGTACCTTGTTTGTCAACAGCATCGGTGGCAGTCGTTTATAACTTGGGCCTCGACTGATGCAGTGTGGTGCCATTTATATGAACTTGCAGGAAAAAAGTGTTTTACATTGGATTCTCTTCCTGACACACTCCTCCCATTTACCCAGGCTTGTGACCAAAACAAGAGATACACTGGCTTGTGCTCCCTAGTGGCTGGTTTGAGTTTCACTTTTTGAAATGATTGACAGAAAGTTTAACTTTTTCACAATATTCAATTTTTTTGAGATGCACCTGTTCTTTGTTCACATGGGCAGCTGGAAATTTCCACCTAACTCGAGTGTTTCACAATGTAAAGCCTGCGACACTGAAGTTCCAGCAGTTTACAGTTTAGTACAAGCTTGAACTTTTATTGTTCATGTGTTGTTCGTGAACATCCTACCAATGTCCTTTCATTCTGAAATCCTTTTAATTCTCTCAAAAAATAAACTACCAGCTGCAGTAAGTTGTGATAATTA
>JBBPBX010010612.1:0-32147 GCA_038048925.1 Garcialebias charrua
CATGAAGGGAAACTGTTTTTTTTCTCTCTGAATGGATTATTACCATGAGGTATGAGTATCTTAAACTTACGTTAAACTCATGATGTCTGCAGTAAAAAGCCATCTTTAATGGATCATGTGAGCAGCTGGTTTCGGCTGTCATCAGCCAACTGGTTGATCCACTGTGGGAGGGTGCTATTTATAAGACTGAGCTGAATACAGCTTCTCAGACTGAGGAAGTCTTTCGGACGAAAGATTAAACGTTTCTACTTTTTTGTTTTGCTTTGTTTTTCGAATGTCCAGAGGACTAGACTTAGCTTTTTTAGACCTTTAAGAGTCAGAGAGTCAGAGTCAGAGTCAGAGAGTCTTTATTGTCATTTGCACCGCATGTGATACACGTGATGAAAACGAGATTATGTACACGGGGTCCCAGTTACATCCAACAACAAATGCAAGAGAAAAACAGTAATAACATCTAGAATTAACTAAGAAAAACATCAACTAGTAATACACTAAGCCCTAATGTAGTGGAAAAACATCATTATAAACAGCAGCACGAACATGAGTCTGTATGAGCAGATGGTCACAGATGAACACAGCAACAAGAAAACAGATCAGCATCAGCATGATGTGATATTTTGCAGTGTTTATTTTTATTTTATTTTTATTTATTCATTCATGAGTCTAACAGCCTCAGGGTAGAAGCTGTTCCTCAGTCTAGTGGTTCTACATTTGATGCTCCTCAACCTCCGTCCTGAGGGGAGTGGGGCAAAGAGTGAGTGTGCTGGGTGAGTGAGGTCTTTCATGATGCAGGTGGCTCTTTTCCTGCATCTGGAGGTGTAAATGTCTGTGATGGTGGGGAGACTGACTCCAACAGACTTCTGTGCAGCCTTCACCACTCTCTGTAGAGCTTTCCTCTCTGCAACTGTGCAGCCTCCATGCCACACGTTGATGCTGGAGCACAGGATGCTCTCCACTGCACACCTGTAGAAGGAGGTGAGGACTGGGCTGCTCAGACCAGCACGTCTCAGTCGTCTGAGGAAGTAGAGTCTCTGATGACCTTTCTTGATCAGGCTGGTGGTGTTGTTGCTCCAGCTGAGGTTATCATTCAAGTGTACACCCAAGTATTTGTAGCTGGAGACCACTTCCACTGCAGATCCACCTATTTTCAGTGGGGCGTGGGTGTGTTTATTCCTTCTGAAGTCCACAATCATCTCCTTTGTCTTCTTCACATTCATGTGAAGATTATTCTCTTTGCACCAGCTCTCCAGCTCTCCAGGTTAATGGAGTTATGATACTTGGAAACTGCAGGGAAAAGATCAATCCCATTTCTGAACACCAAGGACGATGCTGCAGCCAAATGAGGGCGCATGTTGATGATGTCACAGCTCTGTATTTTGTCTTTGAGCTTTATTTTTGTTTCCAGCATTATAAATTTCAATAATTGGGCAAATTAACATGTTCATCTAAAAATATATATATATATAGGAAAAATGTTGATTAGTACAAAAACGGTTGCAGGAAAATGTTTGCAAAACAAGAATCTTGGTTTCGTTTATTTCTACCCGTTAGCCTCGTTGAGACACAATTGTGTCTTTTGCAAGAGAAACCTGGTATACACAAATAAAACCATACAACCACTAAAAATGATAAAAGCATGAACTACACAAACACTAACATATAAACAATCTTCAACGATGACATAAAATAACAATGAAAGAACTCATAAGAAACGGGAGCAGAGGTTTATGGATGTTAAACCTAAACTGAATGAAAATATTTGTACTTACCGGTAATTATTTGGCACTTTTTAAACTACAGTAAAAACACTTCATTTGTTTCAGTAAACCTGAACTTCACAGCTTGTTACCAGGTAACAGCAAGTTTAACTTCTCCAACATACTTAAGTCAGGTTCTCTGGACGATTTCTTTTTTTTGTTGAACCATTTCACCTTTCATCCAAAGGACTTCATTAGGAGCCGCAACAAACACAGTCTTTTAAATGCACATTCACATAGTGGGCCAACCAGTTTGATGGTGATAAGATGGTTTCTGGAGTCCTCCTTCTTTCCCGTCCACTCCTCTGAGGCAGCCATAACCAAAGTGGTTCAAAACATCAAAGTTCAGGCTCAATCATCCAGGACAAAAACAAACAAAAAAATCCAACAAAGTTAAGTCAGTTCTTTTGGATGGTTTCTTAAAAAAAAAAAAAAGGGTGTTTCACTTTTCCAACAATTTTCAGTCCGGTCATCTGGACAGTTTTTTTTTTTTTTGTGTGTGTGCTGAAATGTTTCCATTCCATCCAGAAGGCTTCATCAGTCAAGGAAACACACAACACAAAACTGATTCTTCCCCAAACAGCTTACTTCAAAGTGGAACAAACCAGTTATGTTGGTGCTAAGATGGTCCCTTGAGCAAATGAAAAATTGTTGGATTGTATACCTGGATTATTTAGCCTGGACTTTGTTGGTTTTGAACCAGTTTGACATGACTGTTGACGAGGGAGAGGGCCAGCACCGGAGGAGCGGGCGTGCCAAAGAGATCATCTTAGCACAAACATAACAGGTTTGTTCCACTTTGGAGTAAGCTGTTGGGAGAAGAATCAGTTTTGTGTTGTGTGTTTCCTTGACTGATGAAGCCTTCTGGATGGAAGGTGAAATGTTTCAGCACAAAAAAAAAAACTGTCCAGATGACCTGACTGAAAATTGTTGGATTGTATACCTGGATTACTGAGCATGGACTTTGTTTGTTTCACCTGGAAGAAATTCTCCAGTTTATCACCGGGACATGTAAAGACAAATACTTTGTACATTAATAAATTAAAAAGGTTAACATGGAGCAATTTAGAGTTACCAGTGAAACTAACAAGTCTGTGGGATGAAACTGGAGTACAGTATCTAGAGAAAACCCACGCACTCCACCCAGAGATGTCTCTGATTGGGATTTAATCCAGCAACAGCTCCATCAACTGCACCACTGTGCTCTTTCTGGAACAGAGGACTGAAAAGCTTTAAAATAAAATAAAAACTTGGGTTCATTCAGTTTTTACATTTCAGGAATAGCCCTTAGGTCACTGCTTTCTGTCCTTTGTTTATATTTGACACATTTTCCCAGCATGCCTTGTAAATGAAGTTGGATAAGTAGGATTTCAGGTGGTCTCTTGATAAATTTAGTTTTATTTAGGTCCGCTCTCAGGCAGGAAAGAACAATATTATAATGTTTTATTAACAAAGTTCTGGCTCAAAACTTTTATTTATTTATTTTCTCTTCTAGGAGATATAAAATAAATCAAATTAAAGGAAGGTTTAACACCACCTTTAAATATAAAGGACAGAATATTTGGACAGAGTATTTCTTTTACACAGGCAAAACACATCTGTGGAGGTTATGACAGAACTGTGTCCACTTATGTAACATACAACCTTCATGCTTCATGAACACATCAGGTGTTTGTGTTTCACTCTAGTTTTTTTTTTCTCCTCTGACTGGATTTTAATTATGCCAACATTATTGTAGATCCACGCTTTAATGAAGAAAAGAAAAATGAAAACCTTGTGTGTTTTGCTGTCGCTCTTATCCCTCCCACCGATCTCACATTAGAAAGAGAAACTTAATTAAAAAGATATGACAAAAGGCTGTCGGGCTAAACTCGTGTTTTCAACACTTTCTCTGAGCGTTTGAAGCTCGGAATCAGCCAGTACCCCAACAGCAGCCTCGTTGTCCTCAGCGCTTTGTTTGGGAGGTTTCTACCGGTTCTTTTGTTTTTACGTCGACTATGGAGCAGCAGCTAATACGCAACGACTAATTTCTGATGCACATTCGCACAACGCTGAGAGGAGGCTTTAATACACGACTGAATAAGAGGAGCTGTAATAATAACCAAATAAACAAACATATAAGTTGAAAACATTTTCTCCAGTTCCCTAAACACTGAGTTATTTACTCTGAGACATAATCACTCAACGGAAAGATAGAAAACATTGACCCTGATTGAAATGTGGATGAAAAGTTTTTGGGAAATGGTACAGTGGTCGCTTCTTCGCATTTCGTTTATCGCAGACTCGCTCTATCGCAAATTTTCAATAAGATTGGCCACTACAAATAATGGCTGATTGATAGATGAGCCGCACGATCAGCATGGACTTTTTATTTAAAATAAATTATTTATCACCTATTTATCATCTGGCAGCAGGGTGGCGCAACTGGTAGAGCTGCTGCCTCTCAGCGAGAAGGTTGCCGGTTCAAATCCCAGTTTGGGGCCTTTCTGGGTGGAGTTTGCATGTTCTCTCTGTGCATTTGCAGGTTTGCATGTATGGGTTTTCTCCTGGTACTCCGGTTTCCTCCCACAGACCAAAAACATGTATGTTAGGCTGATTGGTACTCTAAATTGTTCCTAGGTGTGTGAGAGGGTGAATGGTTGTTCCCTTTCAGTCATGTCTCTCGGTGCAACATATGCTATGGGAATTGCACCCCCGCGTGATTACCTGAAGGAATACATTCCCGCCATTACGGCAGGGGCGTCAGCATCGCGCCAGAGGCCCCGCCCTCTGGGTACTCAAGCCGCTGACACCCATTCATCAATCTCTTATTGCCCTTCACCTCGCTTCAACCTGAACTCTCTCTCTTCACGGGACTTCTCTGCTGCTTCATCGCTCGACCAGAGGTGAGCTTGCTCCCTACGCAGAGCGCACAGAGAATTTTTCCTGCGTACTGCTGGGGTAGCGAAAGCTAGTCCGGCACATTTTTCCTTAACCCCGAAGTTTTTTCTTCTCCTCTTTCCGCAGACTGCTTCGCTCGACGGCGCTAACTGCGTCACACCGCTACCTCTGCTAATTCGTAGCAGGCTAGCCAGCGAAAGCGACGCGACGGAGGAGACGTCTCAAATAAAGAGAAAAAAGATCTTGGAAGGACTCGCTCGTCTTATCTCGGACATGCCTCCGGAGAAAGGAAAGCGAAAGACAAGACTTCCAAAAAAGACCAGCAGAGCGGCGAGCCCACTCGCGCGCCTGCCCCAGCGATGTGGTTTTTCCCTCTCAGCGACGGACACCCACAAGGCCTGTCCCGTCTGCTTGGGGATGCTGCACGCGAACATGGCGCTGGACGCACCCGAGTCTTGCCCACACTGCAGCCAGATGTTGGAGGCGGTGAGGAGGCACCGGGCGGATTTCGTCGCCAAGGCCATGGGGGCTGCTACGGCGCTAGCAGACCCAGACACTACTGAGCCTCTGACTCCCATGCCGGAGCTCAAGAGCATGGCTTTGGACGACAGCACCCGAGTCGAATGGGGCGACAGCCCAGATGTGCTGGTCCCCATGTTGGACTTAACAGTCAAATTTGACACTTGAGGCATGATGAACGAGGATGAGATCTCAATTTCAGCCTCAGGTGAATTTTCTGCGGACGCCGCCGACGTCGGATACGGGGAACAGGGAGAAGACCTCTCCCGCACCCTTTCGCTTGATGGCAGCATTCCCCTATTTTTCATCCAGAGGCCGAGGCCTGGCCATTCAAGTGACCCACCAGACACCCACGTCAGCTGCGGCCGAACTCACAGGCACCTCCTTCCCACGACGAGCACCCCGTGGCCCCCCTTGGCCTCCAGCAGCCGGAAAAGATTGCCGCTTATGGATCCACTTCCAGGAAGCACGCAGGCTGGACGGCAGCCGGACAAATCCCACGTAGACAGTAGACCAGGTCCAGCAGCGATAGATCGCCCGACAGCCCGCCGCAACCCCCGGCTCGGTGACAACTATCCCTTAGCTCGTCCACTGAAGGTCCAGGTCCGGACGCGACGCCGACCAGGCAACCAGCTTCCACCGAACCCAGCTCCGACGCCAGAGACCGGATTAAATCCCAGGTCCCAACAGTCCTCAGAATCCACAACAGACAGTCGACTCCCAGCGAGCGCGAAAACCAGGTAAGACAAAAAAATTCTTACAAAGTTGGTCTGGTTATTCCATCCGAAAATTTTAAATATTGTTTGAGTAGCTGCAACAGAGCTTCAGCGAGGCACAACACGACACCTAATCTCACATTAATCACACTTTGATCTCATTCCTAATCTTACCCATGCTTGTGACTCAAAGAGAACCTCAACAACTTCAGTCATTTGAGTGAACTCAAATATCTCCGACAAACTGGTTGGTCCACTTAAGGTATTTACTGCTTGGTGGTGAAACAGTTTGCTGGAACTCCTCTGACTGATGAGGCCCTCCGGATGGAGGGCAAAATGTTTCTATAAAAAATAAACTGTCCAGATGAACTGACTGAGAATCATTGGATTTGGTAGCTGGATTATTGAGCATGAACTTTCTTAACTCACATGTTAGTTTTGACAGAAGTGTTTTAAGTTGGACTCCATTCCTGACAAACTCTTCAACATTTACCCAGACTTGGGACGGGTAAAAGATATTCAAATTCTCGCTACCGGCTGGTTTACCTTACTTTCTGTCAACAGATACGTAGTTTAAAACCATGACTTTTATAGTCACCTGCTTAGCTGAGCATCTTTGGTCTGTGGCCATTCATTTAACAACACCAACTATCTGTCCGTTAAAGACACAAGAAGAGCAAAACAAAAGAAGAAGAGAGGTCGTCGTTAGTCGGGTTGTGATTCAGTATGATTTTGTTTTTAGTCCAACACAAGTTCAGTCATTAATCAGAAAATGATTAGGCCTTTACGTATCATTTAATTAAACCTTAAGTCACGCACAAATGTTTGATTCAGATTTCTTCATTTGGTTTAAGCATTTATTTCATTACAGTTTAACATTTAGCCGTGAATGGACACCTCCCGGTAGGACAAACAACATTTTTCTGAAGCGAACAACTAAGTGCCAACGAGGTTCTTAGACATAATTTAGTTCACGAATCTGAGATCAAGTAAATTCTAAACTTTTGTCCTAAATTTTAGATAACTTCTCATCTCAAAATCTTTAGACTATTTACATCAACTTTCTGAAATATTACTATTGGCTATTCATTCATATTTCATATTTGTCATAATTTCACACTTTTGTCTATCGTTCACAAACTGAAAATAAACGTTACAGAATCATAATTTTATCTGACAGATTTTTGTGTCTTTGTTCGAGTGGGAGAATAACAACATTGATAAGGACTAACATTATTCTTTTGATTGAAGTCGGTCAACATTTATTACATAATTTTGAATGGTTAGCGTTAACACTTTTTACAAGGTGTTCAGACCTCTCTAAGCATAATTCTACATAAACTGGCTGTTTACTCTACATAAACTCTACATAAAAGTCTGTTGGAGTCAGTATCCCCACCACCACAGACATCTACACCTCCAGATGCAGGAAGAGGGCCACCTGCATCATGAAGGACCCCACTCACCCAGCACACACACTTTTTGCCCTGCTCCCCTCAGGAAGGAGGTTGAGGACCATTAACCGTAGACCGTAGAATCACTAGACTGCGGAACAGCTTCTACCCTGAGGCTGATAGACTCATGAAACTCTAACCAGGATAATCACTGAAAAATCACATCATGCTTCTGATTTATTTCATGTTGTTGCTGATCTGGTTCATGTTGCTGTGTTCATTTCATTTGTACTACTCAGCTCACACCGACTCATGCTTGTGCTGCTGTTCGGTGTATTGTATTTATGGTTTTTATGCTACTAGTGTTTAGTGTATTTTTAGATTAGCATCTTTCTTAGTTCATATCTTAGATCGTATTACTGTTTTTCTTTTACATTTTATACATTGTTGGATGTAACCGGGACCCTGTGTACACAATTTCATTTCACCACCACATATGGTGGAATGACAAATGGAGAACTTTGAATCCTTGATTAAAGGTTCAGTATGTAATTTCTGGAACACACTGGAACTTAGGAAAATTTTGAACAAAGACACGTTTCTGGTCCCCTTGCTCTTGCTCCCCCTTGCTCTGCTGAAATTCAAATTCAAGCTCTGTTTTTATTGGCTGATTCAAATTCAAGCTCTGTTTTTATTGGCTGGTTAACGGCGGGTCACTATGGCTTTTTAGAAATGCTTTTAGAGAAGCAAGGGGACAATAGTTTTTTTCAGAGATTACTTGTCTAAAATCAGTATGTCAGGAGGTAGTGACAGAGTGAAGAAATTATGATAAAAATATATTGTTAGAAAAGTTACATACAGCTCCTTTAAAGACACTATTGATAGGTGTTTTTTTTCCCTTGTACCTAAAACAAAAATAATTCACACAAGACAGAGTGAGATTTTCAATGGAGCTTTTTGCAAAAAGGGAAGCCTAAAGGAACACCCTAAAGTGTCACAGTATGAGCCAATCCTTACATAAAGATGCTTACTGTGAACTTCAAATTCTTGTTGCTTTCTGCTCGTCTTTTATTTAGCAGTAAGTGGGAGTGGTAAGCATGACACAACAGTGGAAAACAGGACACAGCAGTTTCAGATCAACTTTTGTCATCATAAGATAAGTGTTGGCAGAACAGTTGGGACATTCTACAGTTTTAGAACAAAAGGTCTTCTCAGATAAATATTTTGTACGGTGTTTAGACAGTTCCGGCATGACCAAATACTCCTTTTGTCAGCATTACACGCACATCATGATAAACAATCAAGTTTGAACAAACAGAGTGTTTTTAAAATGATAACATTAAAGGTGCTATGTGTAACTTTCTGTAGAGCGCAGAACTTAGAAATATTTTCAACAGGCAAAGCATTCTGATCCCTCCCCCTCAGATCCATATATGGCTCTGCTCCCCCTGGCCCTGCTGAAATTCAAATTCAAGCTCTGTTTATATTGGCTGGTTAACGGCGGGTCACTCTGTGTTTTTATAAATGCTAATAGAGAAGCAAGGGGACTACAGGTAGTCCCCGACTTACGAGCGCTCTGACCTACGAGCGTCCGGACTTACGAGCTGGCGAACGAGAAGTAAATTTGTAAAAAATACAGCACTTTTTTGTGTTTTTAGATGAAAGTGTGTTAGCTAACCGTTTGGAAACACGTTTCCGACCATGTTTATGAACTAATATGAACGTTTTTGATGAAAAACGAGTGTTCGTAGTAGCGCTAGCATAAATGTTCCAACTTACGAGCGAAAATCCGGACTTACGAGAACACGTGCTTCGTGTTCCAACTTACGAATTTTCGTGTTACGAGCAACTCGCAGGAACGGAACTCGCTCGTAAGTCGGGGACTACCTGTATAATTTTTTTCAGAGATTACTTTGTCTAACATCAGTCTGTCAGTAGATAGTGACAGAGTGAAGAAATATGTTAAAAATATATTGTTAGAAAAGTTACAGACTGCACTACAAAGTTACATAGTGCAGCTTTAAGGAAAACTCTCACAACTACGGTGCAATTAAATATGAGTTTGAGTCACCAAACTGATATTGGTGTAGTGGTAATGGCAGTCGTCTCCCGATCGGAAAGTTGGCGGTTCGACTCCTGGGACCCGCACCATGTGTAGTTGTGTCCTTGGGCAAGACACTTAACCCTGAGTTGCTCCCGGTAGGACTGGAAAGCACCTTGCATGGTAGTCTGCCACCACCGGTTTATGAATGTGTGTAGCATTCAATATATGTGTAGCACTTTGAGATTTTCAGTAATGAAAAGTGCGTTATAAATTGAATTAATTATTATTATTATTATTATTATTTAATACAAGAAAGCAAATACACATTTTAAGTAATTAAGACTAATTTCTGGAGGAGTGGTGGTGCAGAGGTTAAAGAAGGTGGACCTGTGATCAGAAGGTTGCCGGTTCGACTCCCCGGACAGACAACATTGAAAAGATGAAACAACACCTGTCTTCTCATTTGTTCAATGGGCCCATGAGCAAGGCCCTTAACCCACACTATCTGCTCCCCCGGGTGCCCTATATATATCAGCTTGCTGCTCCACACAGAGGGCTGTGGTAGCTCGGTGGCCTGTGGTTGACATAAAAACAATTGCCAAATGTCTGTGAGTTAGTTCGTTGTGGTGACCCCTGAAGAAGGGAGCAGCCGAAAGAAGAATAAAAAAGTAATTTAAATAAAAGAGGATCTGAAGGAACAGTCCTGGACTTTGACTTTTCATTTAACAGTTCAATTAATTTGATTTGAATTGGCGTAGCAATCCATCCATTCACATCGCGTTCGTCAGAGAATCGGTTTCATCTTCACATCCTGAACTTATACAAATAAACTCAGATCTGAAGGAAAATCCTTTATTTTTATGATTCAAATGTTTGTTTCAACTCTTAGAGACAAACTTTGTGATTATGGAGATACTGTAATCTAAATTTTCCGAGTGTTGATGGACTTCTGTTGGGAACCCAAAGTGCACGACCTCTCAGAACCTGCCCACAGCACGCATGACGGAGCGTCCCGGGAACAAATCAACAAACCAGTGCGGGCCGTGTCTCTTTTCATCCCATTTCATTTTTCCATAAAACACCTGCGGTGCAGCATTACAGTGATGTGGTTATAGGAGGCAGAGGAGGGACAAGGAGGAGACGAAGCTGCAGACTGAAAGCTGATTTGTGGAGGATGCCTGGCTCCTCTTCCTCCTCTGCAGCTCGTCGGGGTTCAACGTGGCAGAGCGAGACGAGCCCGACAAGCTCATTTCAGGGCCGACTAATTTCTCCATTATAGGTGCACAATTATCCCAGTGTGACTGCGAACACAAAGATGGGGATATCTGGGAGCAGAGGGGAGTGATGAAGGAGGCTGAGTTTCTCGGAGGGAGGAGGGCAGATGGGTGGAGGGAAAACACGACTGAAGGAAGAGGGCTTCAGAAGTTCCTCGTCTCTGAACTGCAATCTGGGAGGACATTTTCACAGATTGATCCACTCCAGGATGAAAACCGAGGCACCTAAGAGCGTCTGACAGAGTACTGGTCCATCTATGATGCTAACCTGACCAGCTGTGAAGATGAAGACCTTCACCATCATTACAGAGGAGAAAACTGTGCTCCAGTGCCTCCAGTAAAACTAAACTTTCATATTATTCCAAAGGGAAATTAAATTTTAGTGCTGGAACAAGATAGAGAATGTACATAATGAAAACATGCTCACATGGCAGGTATCCAAACCAGTAGAAACACGGACGACAGCGAGGATCCGATACAACAGCAGGGATTATTAATGAGCACAGAGAATCCCCTTATTGTTAAAGCTTTCTTTTAATTAAAAAAAAAATAACAGCAAAATAGCTCATGCACAGTAAAGTTATTGGATTATTTTTCATTTAGGATACTTTAATGAACATGTTGGTAATTTAAAATGGGGTTTTAGACGTTTTTGGCATGAATGAAACAACAAAAACAGGTTTAGACTGTATCACATGCAGTTCACAGTTTCTGCTTTTATTACAGCAGAGCATCATTTTTACTGCGGCGCTGATCAGTGAGCATAACTCCAAAACACTCCAGCTCAATATGTACAAAAATTAACTTTATTACAGCGACATTTCAGCTGTTCTTTAAGGTCCAACAGTTCTGCTGGTCCTGGGAGTCTTATAAAGGCCAAAACTCGACACCAATCATCTCCTCCCATTAGAGTAACAACATTCAGAAGGACTTCAAATATTACCAATAATTATGAAAATGCTTTTCATTCAAAAATAGCATTCAGGGTTTTTTTTCCCTAAAGGGCTGAAAAAAATAATAACAAAACTGTTATTGTGTTGAAACTGATGGCCAAAGTTTCCCCAAACTGCCAGAGCTGCATGACAGATTGTGAAGGCCATAACGATACATTGATTTAATAAAGGTGCTTTTCACACATGAATGAGTTACACTTCTCAAAGTAAAAAACAAACAAACAAAAGTTTATCTTTATTTAACAGGCAAATTTGCAATGAGATCACATATATTATTTTGCAAGCAATGCCTGAAGGCAGCCCAACACATGTTATTAGATTGTGGAAGGAAACCAAAGTATTCAGAGAAAAGCCACAAAAACACAAGGAGAACATAACAACTCCATAAAGTAAGACCCCAGGCCCAAACCCAGGATGGAACCCAGAACCTTCTCGCTGTGAGTTAACAGTGCCGACCACCGATCCACCATATGTCCAACTCAGAGCAGGTTCTGACCACAGGAAATAAATGACAATAGCAAGCGTTCAAACAGGCATGAGCACATTTAAGGAAACATTTTGCTTCTTTTAATGAACTGAAACAGTTTTCTTAAACCTTAATGAAACATTTGCGTCAGATTATTTTTGTTTCTGCACAGCAGCTGCTGTTTATCTCCAAGTGCAGCGCGGAGTGGGTGATGGTTTTATTTGGTGGCTGACCCTCTGGAATCAGTAACAAGAAGAACTAAAGGCGTGTTGGTGGGATTCTGCTCTGAAACACACTTTATCATTGTGTTAGTGTTTATGAAGCATTCACACAACTGTGATCCATTTTTCTTCTGTGTTTTTTGGCACAATTCTCGTCCCGCAGTTTTCAAACAATTTAAAAAAAAATCACAAATCAAAGCATTCAGCTCTTTCTGGACAATCCTGCTATGACTGTCTGTATTGGTGCAACTTTAGCTTTTTTGGAAATATTTAGCCTTTTCTGTCATTTTCTTTTTATAGAAAATGAATTGAGGAATTTTTTTTTTCTCATTTATTTTTCTAATAGAAAATGAATTGAGGAATTTTACATCATTTACAAATTTAGATCTATGTATAATATAATAATAATAATTAATTTGTCACATTTGACAACATCCACTGCTATGCTGATGACACGCAGCTCTACTTGTCATCANTTTAAGCTACTTTCTGCTGTTTTGTGCTCCTTTCAGATTCGTTCTGCTAACTACAACAGTTTTGTGCTTCTTCTAACTTATTTCTGCTAATTTCAGCTTGTTATGCTCCTTTCAGCTTAGTTCTGCAAATTTCAGCTTTTTCTAGTATTTCAGCTACTATATAGCTGTTTTGTGCTAATTTAAGATTTTTCAGCTAATTCCCGATTTTTTGCACTTGTTTAAACTTTGTTCAGCCTAATTCAGCAAAATGTGCTCTCTCCACTTCCTTATTGCCGGTTCAAATCCCGGTCCAGGGCCTTTCTGGGTGGAGTTTGCATGTTCTCCCCGTGCATGCGTGGGTTTCCTCCGGGTACTCCGGTTTCCTCCCACAGACCAAAAAACATGCTTGTTAGGCTGATTGGTGACTCTAAGGCCCTGTTTACACGGACACTGTGTGGGGGAAACGCAACTTTTGGGTATGTTAATTAGGTTGAAAGTTTTGCGTTGACATGGGCGAATTCTGTGGATACGACTCTCTCCCCCCTCCACCCCCCGTACTCATGAATTTACTGTAGTTACCATGCTGGGCCATTAGATGGCGCTGTGATTTTTGGAACCTTCACTACTGCGCATGCGTGCCACTGCTGCCTGATGTAAACAGAGCAGACGAGGCAGCCTGTTTTCCTCTCTGGCTAAAAGTTCAGCTACTACAAGTTGTTGTCAACAAGTTCAACAAGTTAAAGCTGGAATTTGGATAAGAGTCAACAGATTTGACACCAAGTGGGGCCGCTTCATCTAGCAAGCTGCACACCAGTTGCTGACTGGACCGGAACCGCGTCAACATGTCTGACTTTAGTCCGTGAGAATCAGCTGATTTACAGCAGCGCTACAAGGTAAACCATGTTCTTAATAATCTTTCCTTGTGTTTAGTTCGATCACAGAACAACCAACTGAGGTTTTATTTTTATTTTTTTCCTGCGAGGTCGAAGCTGTCGTTCCACGAAGCGGACCGGCGGTTCGGATGTGGGTCCAGTTTCCACCAGGATGAACAACAGAGTCCAGTTCATTAAAGTTCGGTTAACGTGTTTTTAAAAGTGTTCAATTTAATTCTCAGTGTTTGTGACATGAGTTTGTGGTGTTGGATAAATAAATAAATTAAAAATCAACCTGGTGTCTTCATTTTCAGCAGCATGTTAGGCATGACGTAACGAGTCCAGATAGCTTCATTTAGCTCAGATAAATGTAAATATCTCCCACGCTAACATAAATACTGTTTATTATTGTTAAACTGTTAATATATAGCACATTTAGTATGTTATAGTGCAGCGTGACACGTGAAATGTCCGACTGCCTCGTTAACAGACAACTGGATCCAGGCAGCTGGCTCTCTTCCAACACAGATGCAGGTAAGGTGTAGAATAATTAAATATGAGAATCAAAATATATTCCATCAGCTATAGTTCAGAAAGTGGTGCGTGTGTCCACTGTCCAGTCCACCGCCATTGTTAAAATGCCGGCTGTCTGCGCGTGCGTGCTGCGTGCATGTGTTCAAACAAAAGCTCCACGGGAGATGTTTACATTATCAACGGGGGGTCTGCGAAAAACTTCCACCTTGAGAGCAGGGTCAGAAAAGTATCGGTGTCATCGAGGGGGGCCAGCAGCGTCGTGTAGGCGATAAGCAAAGTCGCAAAGAGAAAGTAGCGGTTACACTCAAAATACGCGCCGTGTAAACTGGCCCTAAATTGACCCTAGGTGTGAGTGTGAGAGTGGATGGTTGTTTGGTGTGAGTGAGACAGGTCCCTCTTGTAAATGAGTCCCCGTGACTCAACGAGGCTAGCCTGTATAAATAAAGGTTGAATGAATGAATGAATGAATTGCAATTTCAACTTCTTTCTGCCTTTTTAGCTACTTTTCAAATTTTGTTTGTTGTTGCTAATTTCAGCTTTTTTCATACAAATTCTACTTTTTGTGCTCATTTTTGCTGCTTTCAGTCTAATTGGGGAAACGTGTGGTTTCTGCTTTCTTCTGCTAATTTAGACTTGTTCTTTCACTTCAGCAACAATTCAGCATGATTTTTTTTTAGCTATTTTCAGCTGTTCTTCAGCAAGTTATTTTGCAATAAGCATTCACACTGCATTTTCACAGTAAATGCAATTTCTCTAGTTATTTTTTTTTTTAAATATATTTTCAATACTGCTCTGTGCAGGGTTTGTATCCAGAGCTGTAGGCATATAAAAATAATAAGAAGAAAAAGAAGCTTATTTTAAAACGGAGCAGAAAAACATGTCAGTTTGCATGTTGTGGCCTGGACTCGTGTTTTAGTCTCTGATTGGTTGGAAAGTTGTGACTGAGGTGAGATTTTAAGAAGCTTTTTTTTAACTAGCTGCAGACCTGCCACTCATCTGCTCTCCGAACACGAAACACACGGCGGCGGCGGCTGTGTTTGACCATCCCAGGCAGAAAAATGTGTAACAACAATAATTGCTGAACAGTTCAGCAGCTTCCCTCCATCCCGGTTTAATACGCATTTGTTATTTAATGCTTCACTTACTTAAATGGTGCTCAGTCAGCTCCCTTCAGATGGAGCTCATCGCCGTACGGCACCGTGTGTCCGTTTCAAAACGTGTGATGAAGCTGCTGCCTGACACTTTGCTGCAGGGCCTCCTTCTGACTCGATGCAAATTCAGACAATTCTGCAGCGGTGACGACAGCTTGAAGAGTGTTTTTGCTGACTTGAACAGTTTTACAAGAAGTTTAACTTTAAAGTTGTTAAATGTTTTTTTTTTCCTCTTCCCTCAGTCTGCTGCTCCTGATTTAAAAAAAATAAAAAGTCCTTCAGTTAAATTTATCCTCATCATCATAAGTAATTATCCCCGGCCGTCAAATGGAAAAAGGTGGGCGATAATGTTTCTGTGTGTGTGCACAGGTTTGTAAAGTATCTCATGAAACAGAGAACATATTTTAATTGAACTCAGACATTGTGCACCTTCACCTGACTAGTCAAACTGATTCAAGATGGCTGCCTCGGCTGATGAACTTTAATGATCTGTAACTCTGTCATTTTTTTCAGATATTTAGTTAAAATCTGGTATGGTGGTAGCTGAGAGTCATCCTTCACACATACTCTGAGAGCTCCCAAATCAGAGGGGAACTTCCTATAAAACGTAGACGTGTGAGGCAGCATTCTTTCAGAAAATACTACTTTTTCACTGACGTAGTTCATAGTCATTCATCTTACTATGTTGAAGTTTGAATGTTTTTTAACCAATAAGTCTATTTGAAAGGTGAAAATGAGTAAATATGTTTCAGATGTATATAAAGATGTTTTAATTTATTGTTAAATGTAGCAGAAAGTTCGACTGTTGCTGCTGGTGTTTTTCAAATGAAAGAAAAAAATAAATTTTTCATGTTTTGAAGAAGTCTGATTTGAAAAAAAAAAAAAAACTAAAACCAATAAACGCGAGCAGCCTTTTCGTTTTCGATGCTCCTCACTTGTGGATTTTGAGCGCTCAGTCCCGTGTAAAATGCTTTCTTCTGCTCGTGCGCTTCCTTTCGTCCAATTAGAGAACCCTCCCAGGATCCAATGCAACATTTGTCTCCATTAGTAATGTAGGTTATGAGGAGAGAGCCGTGCATTGTGGGTAAAGCCCAGATGAAAACTTCCTGGAAGCCTCACACAGAGATCCAATTACGGGCGGTGAGCGGCGTGTTATGAGGGAGAGAAGCCAGAGCGAGAATCCCCTCGCTGCTCTGAAGCAGCTCGTTCTGCTGATTTCAGCAAACGCTATAAATCAGAGTCTGAGCATCGATTAGCTCGGGCTGCTACTCTGGCTGCTAGTCAGCGAGCGGGATGGCGTTACATAATCAGCTAAGACGAAACACCGAGCACTTCGACTCTGTCAGTTCTCATGAATAAACTAACAGAAACCTCATATCTTGTTTATTTCAGTTGTTTGTGCTTTATTTTCCATCAAATCACAGACATAATCCCAGCCTTTTAGTTTCTTTTAGTCTTGATTACAATTCTGCATTTGTCTCAAAATCATGTGTTGCTTTAAAACCAAAACAAGAGACTTAAGAACATCAACCAGAAACATTGGACTTTTTAGTTTGATTTAAAATAAAAAAATATATATATATTGGTTTTAACATTTTACTTACAGTATCAGTACGAGATTTCATGTTGCAGCTTGTAAAATTTGTTTGATTCTGTAACATTCAGTTTTCCTTTGAGGCCTGTGACACAAAGTTATTTAAAAAAAATCAGCCTAAAATTTAAACAAGTGTTTGGTTCAATAGTATTTTCCATAAATTCCTGTTTTTAAAGAGCATCAATGCTTAGACGGTCTTTGTTTGTTTGCTTGTTTGTTTTCTTACCAGATGTGGATAATGTGGGGGGTGATGGTGTAGGGGCAGGGCAGCCGACTTAGGACCAAAAGGTCCTGGGCTCAATCCCCAGTCATTGCACATCTCGTGGTGTCTCTGAGCAGGACACATCATCCCCAGTTGCTCCCTGGGCACCACCCACAGCCGCCCATCCCCCCACCTGGCGGTGGATGGGCCAAATGCAGACAGCCAATTTCACCATTGCATGGGAACATACAGTACAATGATAACAATATATACACATTATTATTATTTTATTATTATTATTATGAAATCATCAATCCCACTGAAAACAAAGTTCCTCAGCGAGAGACTGCAAACCATTCAAGGAATCTGGAGGAAGCTCATGGAGCTAGTCTGAGCTGGACCGCTGTGCTCTCTGATCCTTTAGACAGAACCACATGGAGAACCATCACTCATCAACAGCTGATAGAACCAATGGACCCACGGACCCACAGAACCGCATCGACAGGTGATAGAACCACATGAAGAAAGGGAAATCTTTTCCAGGTTCTACAATCCAGAGTTACACTCTGAAATATCACTCATGTTAACAGGTTCAGAGACGGTTCTGACATGTCTGGGCTTTGTCTGGGTCAGACCATCCCACAGTGCAAACCTGGATCAGACAGGTCAGGATTCTTGATCTTTGTTGAAAGAATGGATCAAAGAGGACAAGAAGCATCCATACTGCTGTATAGGATGTATGAGCACGTACGGCCACCAGATATAGGATATATGAGCACGTACGGCCACCAGATATAGGATATATGAGGGAGGTCAATATTAAACTGACTCACTTTATATATCTTAATTACTTATTCAGATTGAATAGTAATTTACGAATTCTTTCTTTTACAGTCTACCCAATATTTCTGTGATTGTTATTATGGACAAATAAACCATAAAGCCATTAAGTGACGATGGAAACATTAACTTAGTTTGGTAGGTCAAAGACACTACCATTTATTTAAAATAAATCAACTAAAATTAACACCATTACACTTGATTGACAGATTTCACTGATTTTCACTTTCTTGCAATTTAACAAGTCAGCACATTTAAATTGCAACAACAGACATAAATACAGGATGTCAACATACTTAGTCTGAAGGTTCTTTAGCTTAAAATGTAGTTACTAGCTTAGAATTTGAGAGGAAGAAGGAAATAGGAGGATCATTGGAAAGATTTTAAGAGGAAGTTTATCTTGCATTTATAAAACCAGAGGACACTCTTCCATATGCGTCCAGCTAAGATATCATCACACCTCCAGTAAGTAAACAGCTGCTGCTTTACCTTAAGACGTCTGCCTCGGTTCTGGTAAAGAGCTGTGATCAGCCTTGGACAAATGAGTCGTAGGTCCCGCAAGTCAAAGCTGGATTCCAAACGTGTTTACCTTGTCAGTGTCGGTGATACTTGCTTTAGTCGGCAGAAGTCGTGGCAATCATGGTTTTTGGCTCAAGATAACTTATTCCAGAAAGGAATAAACAAAGTTCTGAGCTTACGCTCGGTTCGAAGTGGACTGATAACAAGCATGTTATTAGCCCTTATTGAAGAACGAAGGTCTTTTGCTTTTGACCAAACGTCCGACAGCTTGAAGAGAAAGTTCACATCTCCTCTTCCTTACAGGAACTAGAGGTTCCAGGAAACTTGGGAACCCTAGAGGATCTGAGATCGGTGACTTGTCCCTCCCTGATTGGTTCGAAAAGAACTAGTCGAGGAGTTCACTTGTTGTTATCATGGTACAAGGTTACAGCCAGAAGCAGAGAGAAATGTTTAGGAAAAGACAGAGAGTGCTGGAGTCATTCTCATGAAAACAACGGATTAACTGTCTTCTCCATTTCTAAACAAAACGGCCGGGCCTCTCTGACCCGGGCCTTCAACTTTCACACAGCAGGAGCGGTACAGTAATGTTTCACATTACAGAATAACACAGCATAATAGCATACATCATGAAAATGACAAAATGTTATTCTTTTGATTGCATTAGAATAAAATTAAAGAAGCCAATAGTCTCTTTGTGAGTGACTATATATGTTCTCAGATTATAACCAATGGAATAAATTGTAGTAAATGTCTGTCTACTGAAAGGTCAGTAAAGGTCATCACTGGCACAGTTCAAAAAGATGTGTTTGACACTGGGTAGGTCCACTACAGTTGTCAGCAACAATTCCAAAAGCCCAGTTCTGTGGTGGTTGAAAGAACCAAGAGGCGGATGCTAAGCAACATGAACATAGAAGAACCTTCTGAAGGAACATTTCATGTTCAGATGAAACAACAACAACAACTCTGTTCACTGAAAACCACAGACTCATGTTCAGGCGGCTGTTGATGCGCTATATTGTTTTACATTATTAATGTTTAGTGTATATGTAACATCTTTAACTTAACATTTGGTGTTCATTTATATCTTAGTTTATATCTTAGATCCTTATAGTTTCTTTCAATTCTTTATATTTTTCTATTTTAGAGTGTAACTAGGGCCCTGTGTGCACAATTTCATTCCACCTCATGTACCACATGTGATGTGAATGATAATAAACTTGACTTGAACTTGAACAACAACAATTACCGGTAAGTGCAATTGCCTATGGCAGCTGGTAACTTACGGAACTTTATACACACCTAACATGATGCTTGATTTTAAGACCCTAAGTTAACAGGCTGATGAAGACTTATAAGTAAAAACGTAAGTGCATTTATTTACAATTGTGCACCAAGAAATCTTTGCTGTAGGGGGCGGAGATGGGGTAGAGGAAGGGTAGCCGACTCAGGACCTGAAATTCCCAGGTCCAATCTCCATCATTGCACATCTCATGATGTCTCTGAGCAGGACACCTGATCCCCAATTGCTCCCCAGCCACCTTCAATAGCTGCCCATTGTTCCGCCTGAGTGTATCTGAATGTAAACGGATTGGACGGCATCTGCAGCCTGCAACCATCTTTACAGGAGATCCTTCCTGCCTACAGCCATCAGTATCTATAACATCTCTTAATGAAACGAGGATAATGAGTTACAACAACAAACAATTTCCCTTTGTGATTAATAAAGTATTTTTGAATTGAAATGAATCCCAGGTGTGATGGGATAAATGCAGATACTGTAGCTAATTTTGCCATTATGGGAACATACAATGACAACAACAAATAACATTAAAAGGGGGAGAAGGTGAGTATGGGCAGATTTTACTTGATGGTTGGAAGTTGTCTTCCCATGGGCTCACCACCTGTGGGAGGGGCCAAAGGGGTCGGGTGCAATGTGAGATGGGTGGTGGCCGAGGGCGGGGACCCTGGCGGTCTGATCCTCGGCTACAGAAGCTGGCCATTGGGACATGGAATGTCACCTCTCTGGTGGGGAAGGAGCCTGAGCTAGTGTGTGAGGTTGAGAGTTTCCGACTAGAAATAGTCGGACTCACCTCAACGCATGGCTCTGGCTCTGGAACCAGTTTCCTTGAGAGGGGTTGGACACTCTTCCACTCTGGAGTTGCCCCTGGTGAGAGGCGCCGAGCAGGAGTGGGCATACTGGTTGCCCCCCATCTTGGTGCCTGTACGTTGGGGTTCACCCCGGTGAACGAGAGGGTAGCCTCCCTTCGCCTACGTGTGGGGGGACGGGCTCTGACTGTTGTTTGTGCCTATGCACCAAACGGCAGCTCAGACTACCCACCCTTTTTGGAGTCCTTGGAGGGGGTATTGGAGAGTGCGCCTCCTGGGGACTCCCTTGTTCTACTGGGGGACTTCAACGCTCACGTGGGCAATGACAGTGAGACCTGGAGGGGTGTGGTTGGGAGGAACGGCCCCCCTGATCTGAACCAGAGTGGTGTTCTGTTATTGGACTTCTGTGCTCGTCATGGATTGTCCATAACGAACACCATGTTTAAGCATAAGGGTGTCCATATGTGCTCTTGGCACCAGGACACCCTAGGTCGCAGTTCGATGATCGACTTTGTTGTTGTCTCATCTGATCTGCGGCCGCATGTCTTGGACACTCGGGTGAAGAGAGGGGCGGAGCTGTCAACTGACCACTACCTGGTGGTGAGTTGGCTCCGATGGTGGGGGAGGATGCCGGTCAGACCTGGCAGACCCAAACGTATTGTGAGGGTCTGCTGGGAACGTCTGGCAGAGTCTCCCGTAAGACGGAGCTTTAACTCCCACCTCCGGGAGAGCTTTGAACACGTTCCGAGGGAGGCGGGGGACATGGAGTCCGAGTGGGCCGTGTTCCGCGCCTCTATTGTCGAGGCAGCTTATCGGAGCTGTGGCCGCAAGGTTGTTGGTGCCTGTCGTGGTGGCAACCCTCGAACCCGGTGGTGGACACCGGCAGTGAGGGATGCTGTCAGGCTGAAGAAGGAGTCCTATTGGGCCTTTTTGGCTTGTGGGACCCCGGAAGCAGCTGATAGGTACCGGCAGTCCAAGCGGCATGCGGCTCGGGTGGTTGCTGAGGCAAAAACTCGGGCATGGGAGGAGTTCGGAGAGGCCATGGAGAATGACTTCCGTACGGCTTCGAGGCGATTCTGGTCCACCATCCGGCGTCTCAGGGGGGGAAAGAGGTACGCGACCAACACCATTTATGGTGGGGGTGGCGTGCTGCTGACCTCAACTCGGGATGTTGTGAGTCGGTGGGCGGAATACTTCGAAGACCTCCTCAATCCTACTGGCACGTCTTCCACTGAGGAAGCGGAGCCTGGGGACTTTGGGTCGGGTTCTCCGATCTCTGGTGCTGAGGTCGCCGAGGTGGTTAAAAAGCTCCGCGGTGGCAAGGCTCCGGGGGTGGATGAGATTCGCCCGGAGTTCCTTAGGGCTCTGGATGTTGTAGGGTTGTGTTGGCTTACGCGACTCTGCAATATCGCGTGGACATCGGGGGCAGTTCCCTTGGATTGGCAGACTGGGGTGGTGGTTCCCCTATTCAAAAAGGGGGACCGTAGGGTGTGTTCCAACTATAGGGGGATCACACTCTTAAGCCTCCCTGGTAAGGTCTATTCAGGGGTTCTGGAGAGGAGGGTCCGTCGGATAGTCGAACCTCGGATTCAGGAGGAGCAGTGTGGTTTTCGTGCTGGTCGTGGAACACTGGACCAGCTCTACACCCTCAACAGGGTCCTGGAGGGTGCGTGGGAGTTTGCCCAACCAGTTTACATGTGCTTTGTGGACTTGGAGAAGGCATTCGACCGCGTCCCTCGGGGGGTTCTGTGGGGGGTACTCCGGGAGTATGGGGTACCAGGCCCTTTGATAAGGGCTGTTAGGTCCCTGTACGACCGGTGTCAGAGCTTGGTCCGCATTGCCGGCAGTAAGTCAGGCTCGTTTCCGGTGAGAGTTGGACTCCGCCAAGGTTGCCCTTTGTCACCGATTCTGTTCATAACTTTTATGGACAGAATTTCTAGGCGCAGCCAAGGTGTTGAGAGGATCCGTTTTGGTGACCTTAGAATCGCTTCTCTGTTTTTTGCAGATGATGTGGTCCTACTGGCTTCATCAGTTCGTGATTTACAACTTTCACTGGAGCGGTTTGCAGCCGAGTGTGATGCGGCCGGGATGAGGATCAGTTCCTCCAAATCCGAGGCCATGGTCTTGAGCCGGAAAAGGGTAGCATGCCCTCTCCGGGTCGGGGAGGAGGTCCTGCCCCAAGTGGAGGAGTTTAAGTATCTCGGGATCTTGTTCACGAATGAGGGAAAACTGGAGCGTGAGATCGATAGGCGGATAGGTGCAGCGTCCGCAGTGAAGCGGGCGCTGTACCGGTCTGTCGTGGTGAAGAGAGAGCTGAGTCAAAAGGCAAAGCTCTCAATTTACCGATCGATCTACGTTCCCACCCTCATCTATGGTCATGAGCTTTGGGTTATGACCGAAAGAACAAGATCTCGGATACAAGCGGCTGAAATGAGTTTTCTCCGCAGGGTGGCTGGACTCTCCCTTAGAGATAGGGTGAGAAGCTCAGTCATCCGGGAGGGACTCGGAGTAGAGCCGCTGCTTCTCCACATCGAGAGGAGCCAGTTGAGGTGGCTCGGGCATCTGGTTAGGATGCCTCCTGGACGCCTCCCTGGTGAGGTGTTCCGGGCATGTCCCACCGGGAGGAGACCCAGAGGAAGACCCAGGACGCGCTGGAGGGACTATGTTTCTCGGCTGGCCTGGGAACGCCTTGGGATTCCCCCGGAGGAGCTGCTCCAAGTGGCTGGGGAGAGGGAAGTCTGGGCCTCCCTACTTAGGCTGCTACCCCCGCAACCCGACCTCGGATAAGCGGAAGAAGATGGATGGATGGATGGTTGGAAGTTGTTGTTTTGATCTTACTTTTGGTTGTCTGTCTGTAGAGATGGAGGGGGTGGGAAATGAGATCCTAGAATTCCAAGGCAAGACGAACACAATCGAGAAAGGTGAGTAATGTTGGAGAGAGTGACATGCTGACAGCGCTCGGTGTTTGGTTAAAGCTGATTTTTGGCCTTTTCAGGAACAGGACGGTTACAAGCGTGGTCACAGGGAGTGAGGAGGACTCAAGAGACACAGAGGAGCAAGACTTGAAAAGGCACAAGTAAAATCCAAAGGCTAGTTGTAATTTTTCCAATAGGCAAGTTACCAGCTGACACAGTTACCAAAGGTATCATAACATTCCAGCGTCGGATGAATCACTGCCAAGTCCCTAAGAACTCAGTAGAGTAGTCATGAGGATGCGGTGCAGGTGTGGAAGTGTAGATTTCTATAAAACATAGACATGTGAGGCAGTGGGTGATAAATTCCTTTAGAAAATATAGTATGTTTTCATCTAATGATCGTCAGCTGTGGGGAAAATGATTATGACCGAAACCCTCCTACAACACCTTTAGGTATGGTAGTGGTAGTATCATGATCTGGACAAAGAAAGAGAACAAGTTCAAAAGACAGATTCTAAGTCGGTGCTGTTTTGGGTCAGGGTTCTGATGGCAGCATTAGTGCAGTCCAGCAAAAAAAAAAAAAAAATACAGCACCATCTGCTGCCTTCAGGAGCCTTCATCACTTGGCCTCCTTATCTTCAACACGTCTTTAAGTCTTAACAGAATAAAGAGGAGGAAAACTCACTGGAGCAAGTTTTCCTGGAGTGTGTTTTGGCCTCAAATACAAAGTGTGTGGAATTTGACAAACATCTCTGGTTCAACGTGTTTGTAATGAAATAAAGGTCAAAATTAATCCAATAATAACATTTATTTGTTGCGTGAAAAGAACCCACAGCACACTGACCATATTTTCCGGAGTATAGGTCGCACCTTTTTATGCTTTTTTCAAAGCCTGCGACCTATACTCAGGTGCGACCTATTTATGGATTTTCCCCCCATATTTTTAGACCAATTTTTGGCTCAGTTATGACCGTTTTTCATTTTGGCAGAAAATGGTGCAGTATCACTTTTGTCCACTAGAGGGACACTTCCAGAGAGTCCACCGACCGTTTCCAGCTCATGTGTTTGAAACAAAGCTCCTCTGCTCGGATTGACTCTGTCTGCCTCCTGGTCTGGAGGTAACTTCTTTTAGCTCTGTGTTTGATAGCTGTTTGTTTGCAAGATAAGTCAAGAACCACTCAGGGGATTTTTCTGAAACTTATAGAATGTAATCACAGTGTGGACATTTACAAGTGAGTAGCTTTATTAGATGTTTGAGATTTAAAAAAAACTGATCTTTTATTAGCATTAGCTTCAGTTAGCTTCTGTTTATAACGTTATAAATAGCTCAGAAACCACTCGGTGGATATTTCTGAAACTTACAGAATGTAATCACTGTATGGACATTTACAAGTGAGCAGCTTTATTAGATGTTTGAGATAAAAAAAACTATCTTTTATTAGCGTTAGCTTCGGTTAGCTTCTGTTTATAACATTATAAATAGCTCCGAAACCACTCGGTGGATATTTTTTCTGCTTACAGAGTGTAATTATATGGGTTTAATGTACTAACTGTTGGCCTGGATGAAACATTTGAGATAAAATTTGATTTTTTTATTCGTGTTTTGAGAGACGGACTCTTCTCTGTTAGCATTCTTTTATTTCTGTGTATATTTTAGCAAATAAACCACTCGGCTACTAAACCACTAACCCTTGTGCTATAATGTCAGCTATAATTTTTAGCAAACAAATAATTGTTTTAACGTGTTAATCTTCTTAAAAGCCTTGCTGTGCGCTCCTGTGGCAGACATTTGCAGCAGTGCTAAACACTCGGTCCATATTGCCGGGTTGACTCAGCGGTGACGCGGCACGTCAGCTGTGGATGACGCGTTACGTCGGCGGTGACGTAGGTGCGACCTATACACCGGTCCGACCTATTTCTGGATTTTTCCAATTTATTGATAATAATTGGACCGGTGCGACCTATACACCGGAAAATACGGTAACTCTCACGAACTTCACTGACTTTCTGTTAAACATCTTATTGATTTCAAGATGCTTCCTCTAACCTTCGAAGGCCCCAGAACTGAGCTTGCGTCTATCAGCTGAAGCCGTCTGCAGTAATCCTCTTACGTCCTTATCGCTACACCCCCATGCCTGCTGCCTCCTGGAACACAGACTGTCTCCCAACCTCTAAATCTGTCTCCAAACACACCTTCTCCACACAGTTCCCTGTGTCTGACACAACCACATCAAGTGACGAGCTGATGGTTTTGTCTATATTCAGATAAACGGGAGGAGAAAGTTGACAATGAGGCTGAAACTATATCTTGATGAGATGAGCTTGATGTCATCAGTGAGGCAGCAGGCGATATGTATTACAGTACTTCCAAAATGTTAGGCCTGTATTTGAATGTTAGTTTGTTACATTGTTGCTGTGAACTCAGCAAACTTGGAACTATTTCTAAGTGTTAGTACCCGCCCGGGTGTGTTTGTGGACCCTTGCTTGTCCCGACAGACCGTGGCGTCCCTCCACCAGCTGACAGGTTTATCCTCCCGCTCAAAGACAAACTCTAAACAGGGACGAGGAGTGACCCGGTGTTCTGAGCAGATCTGCAGCCACGGCGCCACAGCGAGCGGCAGCCATGCGTGGACGATCGTCCAAGCATCGAGTGTTTCACTCTGCCAGTTCACAGGATTACTGAGTCATCATCTTTTTCCCATATTTGTTCCTGCTGTGTTCCACTCAGGACTGATAGTCCATCAATAAACATGGCAAAAAAGATAAAATGTGTGAAAAATGAACAATAAAAACCGTTTTTGTGGTCAAACCCTGGAGCTGCTCTTTCTAAGCTGTAAATAAGCAATTAAAGTAAAAATACTGAGTCAGACTCAGACGGATAATGGATAATACTAAAATATATATACATTTTATAATTAGCTAACAACGTACAAATAAATATAATAATAAAATAATCAAGCAGATTCAAACTTGCTACAAAAGAAAAAAAAAACAATTCAAATAATGGCAGTAAGACTATACAGTAAAGCCAACAACATTGTTTAATTACACAAAAACTAATGAACTAATAAAGACTAATCGCTAGTAGTTACCCATTACCTAATGATCACATTTTAATTAGCTACTGATTCGAAAGTGCTTCGTTTGTGTTTAAGCCCTGATTTGTTCCTCGTTATGTAGCTACGGTAAATGTTTTAAAAGGTGTTTACAGATTAATAGAACAAAGTGAAATCGCTCAACAAACTGAAAAGCTCCAAATGATGTTCTAAATGTTTGACTATTGTGTTATTGTTGTTGTGTGCTGATGTCAAAACAACATTTTCTTGTTACATGAACTTGGCAGAACCTGATGCCGCTGTGGGTTTAAATCTAAAGCCGAACGGTCGGGTTGAGATCTGCCAGAGTCGAACAGCAGAGAGTCAGACGATGGTGGGTGAGGTCACGTCTAGATGCTCATCCATCAAGATTGGTTTTTCCTTCTGCGTTGCCACAGATACAACGTTTGTTTGTCAGGTCCAGCATCATTGACGACAGTTTAACAGTTAAAGGCCTAGCACTCCTTAAAGGAATAATGTCACCATTCTAGTCAAGAGGAGAGGGTCAAATAGTCTACAGTTCTCCTCTATGCATGCCCTCACCCTCCTTAGCAAATAGTAATACTGTGCTTTGGGTCTTTGATGATGTTTGATGTGTTCATGAATAAAAACAACGTGGTAGCAAACACCATGCTTATGCTGCAGCTCAGTTAACTTTAACAGTCTTTCAACCTTCACATCAGTGTGAAGAAGATGAAGGAAATGGTCGTGGACATCAGACGGAAAAAAACCACCTACCCCCCACCCCTCCACCCCCCTGAACATAGGATGATCTGCAGTGGAAGTGTTTGGGTGTGCACCTGAATGACAAACTCAGCTGGAGCAACAACACCACCAGCCTGATCAAGAAAGCTCATCAGAGACTCTACTTCCTCAGGCGGCTGAGAGGAGCTGGTCTGAGTAGCTCAGTTCTCACCTCCTTCTACAGGTGTGCAGTGGAGAGCATCCTGTGCTCCAGCATCAACATGTGGCATGGAGGCTGCACAGCTGCAGAAAGAAAAGCTCTGCAGAGAGTGGTGAAGGCTGCACAGAAGTCTGTTGGAGTCAGTCTCCCCACCATCAGACATCTACACCTCCAGATGCAGGAAAAGAGCCACCTGCATCATGAAGGACCCCACTCACCCAGCACACACACTTTTTGCCCACTCCCCTCAGGAAGGAGGTTGAGGAGCATTAAGTGTAGAACCACTAGACTGAGGAACAGCTTCTACCCTGAGGCTGTTAGACTCATGAATATCTAATCAGGATATTCACTGTGAAAAAAATCAATCATGTTGCTGCTGATCTGTTTCATGTTGCTGCTGGTCTGCTTCATGTTGCTGGGTTCACTCGTGCTCATCTGCTCACACACTCACATTTGTGCTGTTGTTTGGCATATTGTGTTTGTTGTTTTTATGCTATTAGTGCTTAGCATATTTTTAGCTGATGTTTTTCTTAGTTCATATCTTGGATCTTTTTACTGTTGGGACCAAATGTACATAATTTCATTCCACCACATGTACCACATGTGGTGCAAATTACAAATAAAGAATCTCTGAACACCCTCCAACCTGATACACAAAATATAACGTCATAAGACAAGCCAATTCAAGATGGCTGCTAAAGCCAAGTTTCCTTAGCAAACACAAAAATGACTACAATTAATTCAGATTTACAGATGGCTGAAGTTTGATGTGATAGAAGCTGAGAGTCACCTTCAACATTTACTCCAAGCACTCACTCGTTGTATGAGATCATTTAAATGTTCATCATGCAAAATGAGAAATTGTGTGAATATTCACCTGCAGTCTACCTGAACTCTCAGTGTTTGTGACCATGTGGCCGCCAAGCCATGAGTTCACATTTGAGAGGACGGATTTTGAAAATCACCGCTTGTTCTAGTGTGCTGTGTGCACAATTTGTAAAATTGTAATCATGGCCGTGCACATTATTTTGCCCATCCGCATCACACCTATACCTCAACAGCTGCCTCCATGGTGATGATTCAATCTGCTCGAGTACGCTTTAGAAATGGCGATAAGTAGGTTCAAAACAGTTACTGTATTTAAAAAAAAAAAGTATCCTGTACCATTAACGTCATTTTCAGACCTGAACATTTGCCTCAGATTTTTTTCAGTCAGAGAAAAGTTCCTGCAGGAATCAGAACACAGCAAGATCTGGAGTTGGGTTGAAGATGCACACTGTGGTAGAACAGACCGTGTCTCTGAAACTGTCGGTGAATACACCTGAATTCACCTTTTCACTGAAGCTCTCAAGTGAATCTCCTTTTCTCCGGAAACCTACAGTGAATGACAAATCACTGTTTTATTCCAGTTTACTTTGAATTAAGAGACACAAATCACTCAGAAATAGACTTCCTTTTAATTTGTGTTAATTCAGAATTGATCAACAGAATATTTTTTGTCATTTTATGATAATCTGTTATTAACATGAGTTGTTACTCTTAATATGCTGGTTTATTCTGCAGTAGGATGGTGCTTAGAACTATGTGAACGTTGAAGTACAAGTCAGAATGATCCATTAATATTTGTTTGAAATGTTTGGGAACGGAGTGAAAAGTCGTAGACATAAGTTCTCGTTCTGTCTCCTGTCCTTTCTAAAAACAAATTCTCTGTTCTCATAACTTTCTTCCTCTGTTCTTAAAACAGTCTGCTTCTTGTTTTTGTAAACATTTCTAACTGACGTACTATTATTCTCTCCTATCCTGAGTGGTCCTCACGCGTTCCCCCTCTCTCATTTGGTGAAACAAACCAACGAGCGAGCTGAACGTAACTCTGGTTACACTCCCTTCTTAAGGGACACTTCCGGTCGGCTCATCAGAGTCAAATGGGGTCTGGAGTGAGTCAACTATGAACTTGCTCTTTTTGAAGCTGATAATGTCCGACCATGAGCCAAAGGGTCAGCGTTTCTCAGCAAGGTTTAACAGTAAGCTCGCCGTGGAACCAATTTTGAGCTTCTAAGCTCAGAATACAATGTGTTCTCATCCAAATGGTAAATGGTAAATGGAGCTTATTTATATAGTGCTTTCCAGCCCCCTGTGAGGAGCCCCAAAGCGCTTTACAATACCAGCCATCCACCCATTCATTCAGACATTCATACACCGGTAGTGGTAGCCTGCCTTGCAAGGCGCCATCCAGACCTGCCGGGAGCATCCAAGAACACTTTTATTCTGAAAAGCCAACCAGGACATGCCGTTACTACGGTCCGAGTTGACGCACACGTCTGGAGACGCTGAAGAACGGTAAACAGATTGACCAACTGGACCGCGGGAGATTGACCATCTTCACGAGGTAACAAAGTCATCAGATGCTTTGCCAAGTCGTACCAACGTGTAGCGGAGATCGGCCGGAGAGCTGCCATGCTTCCTGGTTAAAAACACACCACTCTAACTCCTTTCATCCCTTTCCTTCTCTTAACTTTATTTCTAAAAGTAACAACTTAAGTTTAATGTGCCAGCTGAATAAGTAAATATGCCAGCTATGACTTGTCTGTTGTTTTAATGTTTAAATCTGCTGAAAGTTAGTTATAGGAAACCTGATCGATCAATCTATGTAAATATGTTTTGATGTAATTTAATTATTTGTTATTAAATGATTCTACCTTTGGTAGGTCAAACATAATAACGTTTCCTGTCAAGTTACATATCACTGAGTCACAGATTTATTGAATATTAATCTGAAAAATATGAGAACCCGTGAATTAAGATGATAATTTGTGTCAGTCAAACTCTGCTCAATTTACATCTAAAATATAGGTAAGTCAGAAAACTGACCTCTCTTCGCCTATTTTATTACAACACGATAACTCAGTTTTGAGACAAATATTGTCTCACGATCTTATTTAATGCGTTCAAAACTCAAACGACAGAGTTGTACTCTTCTGAAACTCACGAGGAAATAGGGGACCCAGCAAAAGTTACAAGACATTCAGCTGGAGAGGCTGTGGCTGATAGAGGTTAAATCTCAGGCCTGGAAGCCAAACATGAACAATGTGTTCAACGTTTTTGTGTTTTGTAAAGGGGATAGTAGTTCCCAGTAACACATCATCCAGTACTGTGTGTGTACACTGTATCAGCTGTAACACTATTAAAGCTCTGAGGGGGGAACAGGATGTATCAATCTGCAGGAACAGGGTCTCTGCTGACGACTGATGGGATCGGTGGCCTGAACCAGCTGACAGGTCAATTATTCCTGCAGCTGAATTACAGCCTATAATATCTTTCTCAGCAGAGGCAGCGGAGATGGAAACAGCCCCGCGGAGAAGGTCTGCCACTTCCTACATATCGACCCACCCAACACCCCTCCAACCCTTCAGACGGTAAAATCAAAGTTCACTCCTGGATCCGTGTTCCTCTCCGAGCTCTCGTACGGCAGCCTCGTCGTCGTCGTTGTTGTTTTTCTGTTTACTTCAGGAGGCGAGAGCGGTGTGCACTTCTGCTCTAGGCGACAAGGGTCAAAGGTCAGGGGAGAAACTGTTTGAGGAAAACAAAAAAACATTTACAAGCCAACAAAGAAGCTGAACTGTGACGTGAGACGGGAAGACAAAGAAAACAATGAAACTTGATCAAACAAACTGCTTCAGCTTCAACACTTTCATCAAGTTTATGATTTTGATATGAAACAGAATAGATTTATTAAAAGCATAAATATTGATTTCACCATATGAGCTTGTTTTTATCGGTGTTTGTCAGAGCAGCTGCTCCAACGACTCGTGGCTAACTCTTCTGTCTCTCCTGATCGCAACTACATTTGTTCTGTTTTGAAGCTTTAAAACTTGAAGCTCCTCCGAGTAAAAGATTCCCTGAAATAAAAGCGAGCAGACAGCCGGATTCACTGCCGGTTTAGTCACATTAAATATTAAGCTGCTCAAAAAACAATGCTACTCCTCTCAGTTTGTTCACAAACTGTGTGATACTCCTTTTGAATATGTCTTGGTATAGGATTGATTTAGGATTATGGTCAGAAAATGAACTTATTTCATATTTTTGTTTGCCTGTGTATCATAAACACAACAACAAAACTTCAGTTGTGCTGACCTCAGCTTTTTCGGGTCCACAGGACTCATCCAAAGTCAGCGTCCATTCTCCTGCGGGGTGGATTGTGGTTTGAAAACAACTCAAAAAAGGCGTTCAATACAGAACAACTGGACTTTATTTGTAGCAACAAGACGTTTCGCTTCTACAAATAAAGGTTTTGCTACAAAAAAATAAAAAAATAAAGCACTACACTACAAATAAACTACATGCACTACAAATAAAGTCCAGTTGTTCTGTATTGAACGCCTTTTTTGATTTTATCATGTCCTGGACGACTGAGAATCTTCACCAGCATTTTAAAAACAGCTCCAACAGTTTGAGGAGTTCAGCTTGGTTGGAGCAGAGCTGTGAGCCAGTGGAGGTCAGAGAGAACAGATGGAAGGAGGAACTTCTGACCAATCAGCTCTCGGAAGCTGCAAAGAGGACAATAGTCACCTTATATTATTAACGCACGAGTAGAGGACTCAAAGAAGTTAACGTTTGTTTGTTTTTTACTTTAAAACTAATCTACTGCATAAAATATTATTTGGTTAAAAAAATCATCCTGGTATAGCCTTTCCTACACGGATGATATGATATGATATGATATGATATATATATATATA
>JBBPBX010010612.1:33807-44423 GCA_038048925.1 Garcialebias charrua
AACCTTTCTCATACACTTGCAATATTCTAAACAATGTTTCTAATCTCTAAAGGGTCTGAAACAAAAAAACCTACTGCAGGACTGGATCAGGACTTTTAAACAGGACCGTCTGCAAATGTGTCTAAAGTCTTAGAAGATCTACAACTTAATCACCTGGTCCACATCATCATCATCATCATCATCATCATCATCATCATCATCATCATCATCATCATCATCATTGATTTTAACAATTTAAACGTAGTCAGCTAAACTGTTTCATCTTCAGTCTCCAGGATCAGGAGGAAAACCTGCAGAAAGTTCCACTGAATGTTGGAAAAGAACATTTTCTGTTCCTTAACAGGAACCAAATGATTACCTGCATCATTGATTTTGACCTCTCATCCTTAAAGGCTGGTTTTAAACAAATACAAAAGCATGTGTGTGAGCTGACAGCAGATCTCATTAAGACTGTTTTGGCATTTTTCCTCCTCAGAGTAAAAATAAAGATTTTAAAAATAGCCACTTGGTGGTAAAACGCCTCCTTCAAGTGAACCATCTGGGAAGCTTCTTGCTGCACGAAGAACAAAAGAGGTCCATGACGAGTAATCAGGGACGTCCAGGGGCTGCAGCCAGCTGGGAATTACCCCATCATGCACTGGGGAGAGGAGAATTATGGGAAGAAACATTCAGAGTGAGGGACGGTGGCCGACGGCGAGGTCACGAGGAAGGTTCTGTGGGAAAGAGGAGCTGGAGTCTCCGCAGAGAGGCCCACTGTGTGTGTTTATGGATGAGAATATAAATGAGCTTGTTCCCACAGGATGAGGAGCCTTGCCAATTATTTTCTTCTTGGGAAAACACTCGTGGAAAGTCAGGGAGACCGAAGATGGAGGCAGAGAGATGAAAGGAGACCAATTTTGCCTTCTTGTAGCCACTGACTCATCAAAGAGCAAGGCTTTCTGTCGCAGAGCTTTGTTAGGAAACAACAGCAGAGCACTCTGGGTTTATTATTGTGACTGGAAGAGACGACGCACAGAACCCCCCCCCTCTCCTCTTTCCATCCCACCATCCACTGGAGTGTCCTTGAGCAACGCTGTGACTCCCAGCAGCAGCAAGCTGCTGAACTCTGAGCTCCCTGTTTTGGTGGAAAAACAAAATGGAGAGTTTCCCTCTGAGGACACAGCTGTGAGAGCAGATGAAGCTGGACCAACACTGGTGCTTAAAATAATCACCATCATTATCACTGTGGACATCCAGGACGGATGTGGGGCAGGAAGTTCACTACTCCGACGGATCAACGTCTTACCGAGAGTGGAGCTGTTTTAGATCCAGACCAGGTTCTACGTGCACTCAAACAGATACAGGAGCATGGTCGGTCTCAGCACCTCGCAGCTACAAACTTTCTGCTGTTCATAAACAAAACAACAAATTACAACTGAGGATCACACACACTGACACGGACAGTGAGCGAACGCTGCCAGGGAGTCCTCAGGAGCAACCTGAAGCAAGAGAGCAAACTGAGGTACAGCAGTAAAAATAATTTAAAATAAAACAGGATTTTAAGGTTGATGAGGTCACTATCAAAGAAAATAAACTCCCAGTTGTTCATTTGTGTTTTTGGAATGAAGAGGCTCCAGAATAAAGTATCAGATTTGTCTTTACTGCCAACAAATCAGAACAACATAAACTAGACAAACTGCATTTCCTGCAATAATGCAGTGTGAATGCTTGTTGATGAAGAACGTGCTGAAAAACAGCTGAAATTAGCTAAAAACATGCTGAAATGTTGATGAAATGGAAGAACAAACAGAAGAAAGCAGAAATTTGCTGAATTTGGTATAAATAAGCAGAAATTAGCACCAAATTTAGAAAATTAGCTAACCCCGGCCAGAAATTAGCAAATAATTAGCTGATAAGTAGCCGAAAAAGCAGAAAGAAGCTTAAACAACCAGAAGGAAGTGAAAGAAGATAAAACAAGCTGAAAAAAAGTGGAATTGGCTGAAAAAGCTAAATATAGCACAAAACAGCTAAATAGTAGCTGAAATGGCAGAAAAAGCTGAAACTATCAGAAATAATCTGAAACGAGCATAACAAAATGAAATTAGCAGAAATAATTTAGTTAAGTGGCAGAAATTACCATGGAAAACTTGAATTGATCGGAAAACAGCTGATATTAGCTAAAAAATGACACAGCGGTAGCTAAAAATGTAGAACAAGCTTAAAATAACAGAAGGAAGCAAATAAAACACATTTGCTGAAAGATGTAGAATTGAGCACAAAAAAGTGAATTGTCTTGAAAAAAAAATAGCAACAAAAAAACGTGAACAATTAGAAAGAAGCTTAAAGTGGCACTCAACACACTGTGAAACGGTAACTCCTCCCCTGAAGCCGATTGAAAATCTCCCTCAAAATGGGCGTGTCGATAGTCAAGGAGGGGAGGAGGTTCGGGGTTGTCCTGCGTTCACTCCCCCTCTAGTGGTAAACTCCCACACCTCCCCAAGTTTAGATTTCAAAATGGCCGATAATCGCGTCTTCAGTAAGTAAATACCTAAACTTTTACTAAAATAACAGTTCTAAAATGTTGTTGTGTGTATTTAATCACACATACACAGCTTAAGCATATGCTTCTGAACACAGAACACATTAAAAACCTGTTTAGTTGCATGGCATGCGGTGTACGGCTGTGTTTTTGTCGTTTGTCACGTTAATTTGCCACATCTTATTACTTAGCACATTACAAAAGTAACATTTCATAATAAATTTTATTATAAAATATTGATTTCTCCTACCCTCGTTTTGTTTGACGCTTTGGCTTATTTTTGTTATGCAACCCAGAACTAAACACACGTTGTTTTTTGAATTGACTATAAATTAGCACCAAACAGTGGTAAAATCTTTTATTTGGTTTCCAAATATCCGTGTTTAGAAACATTATATAAGCTTGTACGATATATATATTTGTTAGGACGTGTATACAGTATTTGTTTAAGCTATGTGTCAGCTAATCAAAACTGGGCACAGCACAGCTGATAAGATTTATGAGAAATAATATTTCTTAATGCAAACCAAACCAATTGCAATGAATTTAACAATACTGTGTATCCTTTAAAATGTTATTTTCAGATAACTGTGATGACTCAAGCACCCAGCAGCCACACAGAGTAATTGCAGCCAGGATTACTTTAACCAAGAAGAAGAAGATGATGCAGAGAGTCTCGGCCAGAGCTGCTTCATCTCTTGAGACCTGCATCCACGACAATGTTGGGTGCTACAGCTGAGACCCTGTTTGCTTTCTGGCTGGCAGGTGGAGCATCCTGAAGGTGGTTGGGACTGCTCGTTCTTCTGTCCACTGCGTCCATACAGAGGACCTGGAGGTGGTGTCCCGTGTGTTTTCAGGGCTGACACGACACAGAACCTTTTGTTGTTTTGAATTAACTTACTGTTAATAAAATGAATCATAAACAACTAGTTTTTGTAATCAATTTGTTTATTTATTTATTTTTTGCCTCATGCATGAGGACAAATCTGGGACACGTTGCAACGGTCGACTTCCCACTCACTCCATCCCGACCCTGGATATTTGCAGTCCTGAACAGAGGAAAGATCACATAATAGAACATAGATGACAGATCAAAAGTTTAATCTGAGTAAATGTAACATTTTAATGGAGAAAAATGTTGATTCAAAATTTCACAGTGTCAACAAATCCCCAAAATCTTGGGACAGGTAGCAATGAACAAATAAACAATAATTAATGTTGCATAGACTTTTTTAAAACGTTTGTTTTTATAATAATAATAATAATGATAATAATGAATTCAATTTATAACGCACTTTTCATTAATGAAAATCTCAAAGTGCTACAAGGAGCAACAGAATTAAATGACAATAAAACAAATAATAAAACAATTAAAATCAATAACAATATCAGCTAAGATCAAAAGTAGAATCATGAGGAGGTAGAGTATGCTTGGTCGAAAAGAAAGGTCTTCAAGCCGCTCTTAAAGTCAACCACAGACTGTGGGGCTCTTAGACAGTCAGGAAGAGGGTTCCACAGGCGGGGGGCAGCCACACTGAAAGCCCGGTCTCCCATGGTCCTTAATTTGGTTCTCGGAATGTGATTTTTTATATAATGTCCACCATAATAAAAGTCTAATAGGTTAATTTGAGTATCTGTAATAAATAAAACATGAATACCTGGTGAATCAGCTCTCATGTCACCTCCAAAGTGACATGTCAACATGTCTCCAATCAAGCTTGATGTCTGTGAAGCACGGCTCAGAGATTCCCTGGATGTGGAACGCCTCATGGATCTAAAAAAGAACAACACATTTTTAATCACCTGACAAACAAACATACTTGAGAAACATTACTGTTTTATCACCTTGTTGATCTGTCAAACAGATGACCCAGTGCAAAATAAATACTGCTGCACAGAGCTGATGACCATGATATTCATTCACCAAGTAAATATTATTTTATAAATACCTTAACATTATTTGCAGCAAAAGAACACAATGTCTAAAACATCATAAACCAGTACAACTGCTAAAATTAGCGCCAGCTAGTCTCCATTGTTTTTTGATGTTGCGGTCTTCCTTATCCGAGTTCATAAGAGTTCACACAGTCTGCGGTGTTCATAAGACACACTAGACTTTTAGCATTTAAACGCAATTATAACACAAACTAACGTTGATCAGCAACAGATGAAAACGCCACAACCTTATGTGGGGCCACAACGAAGCAACGTTGCAGGCCGCAAACACAGCACATGAAGAAACGCGTCATATACTCAAAACATAAATTATGGAATGGAAAGGTGTGAAATGGTACTCACCTCCAAACGGATTGTACCCTGATGGTGTAAGGGTGGTGGACAATGAACATCAGTTTGAAGAGCTGTAGTTGGAACAGAGTCGCTCATCAATGCTAATGCCAATGCTATGTTGCTAATCGCTAATCCAACTCCGCCCTGAGCTCTGCAGGGGGAGTGACCTTCTCGGGGGCGTGGCTCCACTTTTATACTCAGGCAGCAGAGCATGTGACGTCAGAGTGTACAAGACATGTCAGAGTGAACAGTCCTTGACCAACAAGAAAATTAAGGTGCAATAACCTCTGTTCAACCCATAGGGCTACCGTAAACACGTTTTTAGACTAAATATTGCCGATTTAAACAAATACGCACAAATACATGAAATTTTACACAGAAATGGTGCTTTACAACATTTAAAACACATTCTAGGGGGTTTATCAGCTAAAAAAGTTACATTTTGGTTTAGTTTCACTTTAAATACCAGAAGGAAGTAGAGAGAGCACATTTTTGCTGAATTTGGCTGAAAAGTTGAAATGAGTGCAAAAAATGTGGCATTAGATGAAAAAGCTATAATTAGCATAAAACATCTAAATAGTAGCTGAAACCGCAGAAATAGTTGAAACATGCATGAATAAGCTGAACGGAGCATAACAACCTGAAATTAGCCAAACTAATTCAGAAGCACAAAAATGTAGTAGTTAGCAGAGAAATAATCTGAAAGGAGCACAAAACAGCTGAAAAAACATATAAAATACCTGAAAGTAGCTGAAAAAAGTTTAAATTTGCACAAAGAAGCTGAAAGAAGCTGAACCAGAACAAAATGTAAAAGGAGCAGTAAAAGGTTCTAAACAGATCTAAAGATTTGACGGATGTAAAATGAGATAAAATCCAAAATTCATTTTTATGAGACAAAAAATGGCAGAAAAGGCTAAATATATATAAAAACTAAAGTTGCACTAATACCAAAAGTCATAGCAGGATTGTCCTGAGAGAGATGAACCTTTTGATTTATGATTTGTTGAAATAGCACAAAAAATTGTGGAATGAGAAAGAATAGTGTGACTGTTTCATAAACATTCACATAATAAATGTTCAGGTTGTCTCCTCTGTTAACTCTGTCCTCAGAGTTAGTCTGAGGTGGTATGACCTGCAGAAAACTGCTCCTGGTATCAATAATATCATCATTTGGATCGATCAGCAAACCAATACTGGAGGTTATCACACGAATACAGACGATGCATGACAGGACTCATACTTTATGACTGTCTCAGGAGTTGACGGGGGAGAGGACGGGCCCCAGAGGCCATCTGAGAACCAGCAAACAGGTTTTATTCCCCCCAGCATGCTATTTGAATGTATTTTGAATGAATTGAATGAATTAAATTTTGTGGGAATCAGTTTTGTTTGTTGGTGGCTCCTCAGATTGAAGAAGTCCTTTGGGATGAAGAATGAAACGTCTCAGCTTAAAAAAAGAAACCGCCCAGATGACCTGACTGAACATTGTTGGATTTTATATCTGGATTATTGAACATGAACTTTGGGGCTTGTACTTTAGTTTTCTTCCCTTCTACCACTATAGGATGTTGGCCCTGTTCCTACACCTAACAGGTTATTTACGTCGTTTGGGCTGCTGTTTATAATTATATTGAACTTTTCCTGTTATATAAATCAACAATAAAGCTTCTTAAACCAATAGAAGTGAAATGAGAAGGAAAAAAGTTGTATTACTTTGTAAACAAACAAAAAAATCATTCCTTTGTGTATTTGTATAAAAGCTGATTCAGCATTTCAAACTTTTTTGCTACATTGATCTAACCTATTGAAAACTTTTGCTTCTAACTTGCATTTTATTGTACTTTAGCTTGCATTTAGCACCTTTTAAAACAGAATAAGAATAGGCAAAATAAAAAAAGAAAGATACTTTATTGATACCAAAGGCAAATAGATTTTAGCTTCTGTCCGGCTTGTTTTAACTTTTTCAGCTTTTTCAGCAAATGTCAACCAAGTCAATTTTTTTAGTTTGTTTTTTAAAATTATTATTCAAATAAAAACTTTACCTAAAATGTGTTTTGGTTTATAGCAACCAGTTAGTAAAAAGCTGAAAGCAAAACTTAGTAATTTATTAGTCATGAAATTCAGATTTACAATAAAGAATCAAACCTGACACTGCTGTATACGTGAAACTTGATCGGATCAATATCAGCAGTCCTGGTTCTGTATTTACTTGGCATCAGGCTGATACTTTATTCTGCAGTGTTTCACACTCCTGCCTTCCTCGCAGCATCATAATGAGAACATCAGTTCATTAAAGATGATGCATGTTTCACTTCCTGCACCTCACCACCACAAACATCTGCCTCGGGCTCCAACAAACGCTCCATCCCTTTAAAAAGCTCTTCCCTCCGCCTGCCGTGCTGCCGCTGACATTTGGATTGAGATTACTATTATTATTGTGGCAAACTCGGTGCATTCTGGGTAAATATTGCAGGTTAAAGTCGCAGTGTGGGAACAGCTTGTTTTACAAAGTGAAGCCTGGGGCTGCTGCAGCACACAAAACATACTACTGTACTGTATACCTTCAGAGGAGACACTTTTGAAACTTTCAAAGGCCACTCCTCAAATGCTGATGAATTAATAATAAAATGTTTGCTGTGCTCACTGTCTGCTTCCACAATGAAACATTTGGAAGAATGAAAAACTTAAACATGATCAACATGTATGGGGAGCCGTTTTAGCCAAAATGAAATAAATAAATAAAATGGATAAAAATGGTGATAAAAATGGTTAAAATGGTGAAATAAATAGTTATTTGGGTTAAAATGGTGAAATAAATAGTTATTTGTCATTCATTAACCTATTTTCACCTATTTTCCCACTTTTACTTAATCAATTTTTCATTTACCAATTTTCCCATTTTTACTTAATCAATTTTTCATTTACCTCTTTTCCCATTTTTACTTAATCAATTTTTCATTTACCAATTTTCCCATTTTTACTTAATCAATTTTTCATTTACCTCTTTTCCCATTTTTACTTAATCAATTTTTCATTTACCTCTTTTCCCATTTTTACTTAATCAATTTTTCATTTACCTCTTTTCCCATTTTTACTTAATCAATTTTTCATTTACCTCTTTTCCCATTTTTACTTAATCAATTTTTCATTTACCTCTTTTCCCATTTTTACTTAATCAATTTTTCATTTACCTCTTTTCCCATTTTTACTTAATCAATTTTTCATTTACCTCTTTTCCCATTTTTACTTAATCAATTTTTCATTTACCTCTTTTCCCACTTTTACTTATTCCATTTTTCATTTACCTCTTTTCCCATTTTTACTTAATCAATTTTTCATTTACCTCTTTTCCCACTTTTACTTATTCCATTTTTCATTTACCTCTTTTCCCATTTTTACTTAATCAATTTTTCATTTACCTCTTTTCCCACTTTTACTTATTCCATTTTTCATTTACCTCTTTTCCCATTTAACAAGAATTTGTTTTGTCTTTTTCCATTTACCTGATTTGGTATTTCACATTTTCTTTAATCAATTTCTCATACAATCCCTTTTTTTTAACCCATTTTTCTTTCACCTGTTTTTCATTCAACATCTGTTTGAAAAACTTTTCATTTTCCCATTTGTTTATTTCCCTTATTTATTTAGTATTTCCTTATTTTCTTATTCATTTCACGCAAACTTGGGAAAAGAATAAATGCAAATGAGGAGAGGCGTCATCGGTGTACAATGGCAGCCCATTGGTTGGTTAGATACAACTGCAGCACTGGACTTCCCCTCCGTAAAGCAGTCTAGCAATGGCGAGTTACAGAAGCAGACAGCCACCGTTTCCTGTTTTGGACTTTCAGAATAAAAGCTTGCTTCTCGACGCCGCAGTGTGTAGAGATGCAAAGTTCGCGCTGTTGCTCTTGTTTTGAAAATAAATACCTTCGTGTCTTTGAACGGACGTGAAAGCTTTATGGAAGCGTCCGTTTGTTTTAGTGAAGCAGAGGGAGCACGTTCCGTCTCAAACTTGTCCTAAATGCTGATAAAACAAAATCGTTCTTTAGTTTTAGCAGGTCGTTTTCGTAAATGAGCCCATGAGGCTCAATAAGATTTACCTGACTAAGGTTGAATGAATACGAAGCTGAAGTTAGCTTCCGATTCCAGCTTCCAAGTCGGCAAATGACTAAAGGGATATTACAACTAATTTTTCAGTACCTTGAGCGGGTTTAATCTGCTCTAGCTCAAAAACTACAACACCTAGACTCTTCAAACCAGGACTAGATTATTCTACACTAATAGAAGGATATATAAAACTAAGTTTGAGCTTTGTGAAACCTTTTTCTGATTTGTGAAACTTCAACAAAGTTTGTTTTTTTATCATTTTTAGGCTACTGCACCATATTCAGAGTCAGAGAGTCTTTATTGTCATTTGCACCGCATGTGGTACATGTGATGAAAACAAGATTATGTACACGGGGTCCCAGTTACATCCAACAACAAATGCAAGAGAAAAACAGTAATAACATCTAGAATTAACTAAGAAAAACATCAACTAGTAATACACTAAGCCCTAATGTAGTGGAAAAACATCATTATAAACAGCAGCACGAACATGAGTCTGTATGAGCAGATGGTCACAGATGAACACAGCAACAAGAAAACAGATCAGCATGATGTGATATTTTGCAGTGTTTATTTTTATTTTATTTTTATTTATTCATGAGTCTAACAGCCTCAGGGTAGAAGCTGTTCCTCAGTCTAGTGGTTCTACATTTGATGCTCCTCAACCTCCGTCCTGAGGGGAGTGGGGCAAAGAGTGAGTGTGCTGGGTGAGTGAGGTCTTTCATGATGCAGGTGGCTCTTTTCCTGCATCTGGAGGTGTAAATGTCTGTGATGGTGGGGAGACTGACTCCAACAGACTTCTGTGCAGCCTTCACCACTCTCTGTAGAGCTTTCCTCTCTTCAACTGTGCAGCCTCCATGCCACACGTTGATGCTGGAGCACAGGACGCTCTCCACTGCACACCTGTAGAACGAGGTGAGGACTGAGCTTCTCAGACCAGCTCGTCTCAGCCGTCTGAGGAAGTAGAGTCTCTGATGACCTTTCTTGATCAGGCTGGTGGTGTTGTTGCTCCAGCTGAGGTTATCATTCAAGTGTACACCCAGGTATTTGTAGCTGGAGACCACCTCCACCGCAGATCCACCTATGTTCAGTGGGGTGTGGGTGTGTTTGTTCCTTCTGAAGTCCACAATCATCTCCTTTGTCTTCTTCACATTCATGTGAAGGTTATTCTCTTTGCACCAGCTCTCCAGGTGTTCCACCTCCTGTCTGTAGCTGGACTCATCATTGTTTGTGATGCATCCCACCACCGCTGTATCATCTGCAAACTTAACAATATGACAGCCTGGAAGTGTGGCTGTACAATCATATGTGAGCAGAGTGAACAGAAGAGGGCTCAGCACACATCCTTGAGGAGAGCCAGTGCTGAGGGTTATGGTGGAGGAGGAGAAGTTGTGGATCTTCACGGACTGTGGTCTGTTTGTTAAGAAGTCTAGTACCCAGTTACAAATGGAGGGGCTTAGTCCAAGTGTGGATAGTTTGTCTATCAGAGTTTGGGGGATCATGGTGTTGAAGGCAGATGTGAAGTCCACAAAGAGCAGACGCACGTATGAGTCCTTCTGATCCAGGTGGGTGAGAGCAGTGTGGACCACGGAAGAGATGGCGTCCTCTGTTGATCGATTCTCGCGGTATGCATATTGATGAGGGTCCTCGTTGATGTTGACGGTTGCCTTGATGTGGGACATGACCAGTTTCTCATATTAGA
>JBBPBX010010613.1:0-23274 GCA_038048925.1 Garcialebias charrua
TAACAGCAGCCCTTTACGAAGGGGAGTAGCACTCGATGTTGGCTAGGTCATCTTTGAAACTTTCAATGTATGAATGCAGATCACTGGTTGTCTTCAGATCTATGGATGACTTGAAAGGCAAAGCTGCAAATAAAAGTTCATTGTAAATGTAGTGTTAGTGATTTGATTTCATGTTTTGTTACAATAATGGACTACAAAACAGCCTACAGGAGCAATTTGAGAAATTGACTAGACAGCCATAGTACAAGCCACATGCCAGAATGTATGAATGAATGGGAGGCTATGAATCCCATGAAAAATAAGTGTACCGGTAATTCTTCTTCTTCTTCTTTTCCCTTTTCAGGGGTCGCCACAGCGAGTCATCCTCCTCCACCTCACTCTGTCCTCTGCGTCCTCTGTCCTCACTCAAACTACCTTCATGTCATCTCTAACTGCATCCATATATCTCCTCTTTGGCCTTCCTCTGTGTCTTTTTCCTGGCAGCTGCATTTCTAACATCCTTCTACCAATATACCCACTGTCCCTCCTCTGGACATGTCCAAACCATCTCAGTCTGGCCTCCCTAACTTTATCTCCCAGTTGTTCAACATGTGCTGTACCTCTGATTATCTCATTCCTGATCTTATCCATCCTTGTCACTCCTAAGGAGAACCTCAGCATCTTCATTTCTGCTACTTCCAGTTCTTTCTCCTGTCTTTTTGTCAATGACACTGTCTCCAGACCATACAACATAGCTGGTCTCACCACTGTCTTGTAAACTTTTCCTTTGACAGCTGACACCTTTTTGTCACAAATCACTCCTGAAACTTTTCTCCATCCACTCCATCCTGCCTGGACTCTCTTTTTCACCTCTTTACCACATTCCCCATTTACCTGGACAGTGGACCCCAAGTACTTGAAGTTCTGCACCTTTGTGACCTCTGCTCCTTGTAGCCTCACTGTTCCACTGGCCTCCCTCTCATTCACACACATGTACTCTGTCTTACTACGGCTGACTTTCATTCATCTTCTTTCCAAGATGGCGACTTTGTTGATGGTACGCCGTCTACATGCTCTCCTGTACTTTTTACTGTTGTTCGTGTTTTGCGGTTTTTTTCATCGACGATGCATCCTCGCTTCTGGTCTATGATCGCTCAACTCTTCTAAGTATATGAGACTCGCTACTCAACGCACCGACTACGGACAAATATGGACATTTTGAGCCTCCACCACCTCCTCCACCTTTCCTGGCGTCTGTTCCTGCCTACTTACACCGCAACGCCAGCCCGTCGCCACGTAACAAGCGACGCAAAAGACGTGGAACAAGAGCGGGAGTCCTGGTGAGATTTAAAAAGTATCTCTCCTCTCACAGTACGGCTACGGCTGACTTACCTCCTGAATTCAGCGTCTTTGATGTCCATCGTTTCGTGATTCATCGCCATCACTGCCTCATTTCTGTCAATCATGACGTCAGCGATCAGTATCTATCTTCTCCTCCGGTGAAGAACCAGAACCGAGGCTGCGTTAAACAGAACCTCCGCCCGCTCGCACGAGCTGCGGGTGACATAACTGGCTGTGTGCCAGTACGTGCAACACTGTTTAACGCCCGATCGATCACTAATAAAACTTTTATATTAAGTGATTTGATCTCCACTCATCGTCTGGATCTGTTTCTGATTACTGAAACTTGGCAAAAACCACGGGACAACAGCTCCTTCTCTGAACTCCTCCCATCTGGCTTCTCTTACCTGAGCGCTCCACGCGGGTTTGAAAGAGGGGGAGGGCTGGCTGCAGTGTTCAATGAGGCGTTCAAGTGCCGCATGTTGCCTCAGAAAAATTACAAAAGCTTTGAAAGCATGCTGTTTGTGCTGGAATCTGCAAAACCTCTACTGTGTGGGCTCATTTATCGCTCTCCACAATATAATACCATACCATACCATTTTATTTATAAAGCACTTTAAACAGGAACAAGTCCACACCAAAGTGCTGGACAAACAAACACGCAACAGGCAACACAGACAATGAAGTACAACACGAAAAACATAAAAACATTGCAGATCATAAATCAAACGATCCAATACAAATCAGCTGGCATTGAAAGCAATGGAGTAGTAGTGAGTTTTTAACCGGGATTTGAAAACCGAGAGGGAGGGGGCCTGTTTGATGAGCAGCGGTAACTCGTTCCAGAGTCTTGGGCCTGCTACAGAGAACGCCCTGTCACCCCTGCGCTTAAGGCGAGTTTCTGGAACTATTAAGAGTACCTGATCCTCTGACCTCAAAGCACGTGGAGGGACATATGGGTGTATCAGATCCGAGAGATAGGCGGGGGCGAGACTGTTCAGCGATTTGTAGACATACATGAGAATTTTGAATTGGATTCGAAGATGAACCGGTAGCCAGTGAAGGGAGGCCAAGACTGGTGTAATGTGCTCTCTTTTGCGTGTGCTGGTTAAAAATCGGGCAGCTGCGTTCTGAACCAGTTGTAATCGTGTAATGGTGGCTTGACTGACGCCAAATAAGCCATAATAAGGACTTTCTCAGTGATTTTTCAGAACTGCTGGCTGAACTACCGCCAAAATTTGACTCTCTGCTTTTTTGTAGAGATTTCAACGTACACATCTGCTACCCAAGTAATCAACTTGGATGTGAGTTTCAGGACCTTCTGGACTCTTAACCTGTCACAATCTGTCTCGGGGGCCACGCACAGTCAGGGTCATACACTGGACTTAATTATCTCCCACGACCTTCACATATCTGCTGTAGAGATTCTGGACACCTGTATTTCAGACCATTTTCCCAGCTTGGTTGAATTTTCCACCCCTCCTGCACCGAAGGCTGTCCTCCCAACACATTTCTGCCGCTCTATCACTCCATCCACCCCAAGTCAGTTCACTGATGCCTTTAAGAGCATTGACTTATGCTCTGCTGTCAGCCTGGACCCATCTCTACATCCTGAGGACTTCATCACCTCCTTCCATCACACCTGCACAACGATCTTGGACACAGGGTATATGCAGAAATTCTAGAGTTGAATTTAATACCTTTTAATACCTTTTTAATACCATCAAAATATTTTTTAATACCATCACGGCACCGAGCTGTAACCATAGCGGCAACCTGTTGTATTTCAGTTCCATGCAACTAATTGTAAAGTGATAAGATTACTGTCATTTTCTTCCTAAACTTTGGTAGTAAATGTAGTTTTATAACAATTACTGGATACAGTACATCAATTTGCTTCTTGCCTCAATAAAAGCACTGACCTATTTGTTATTTAAATCTAACCCAAGAGAAAAAGTTTAATTGTTCCCACACACAGCATATCTCTAATGGCAAACAAAAAACTGTAAACTTGAAAACAGAACAGTTTAGTTAAAATAATTCAACACTGAACACATGCATAATTCAAAAAGAGAGGGAGAAAAATAATAACTACTGTATTTTTCATCCTGTAAGTTACAGTTTTTTGCATAATTTACATGCCTTGCAACTTATAGGACGAAGTGACATATTTATAGATTTTTTTTCCCATATTTATAAACCATTTGACTGAAATATGACCGTTTCCATTCATTCTGACTGAAAAAAAAAAACTGCAGTTCCTGATGGCCCCATAGGGTATGGCATGCTGTTGGCTGTTGTATCATGTAATAGGAAAACGTGCCTTTAATGACAAATTAAAAAAAAAATCAAGACAAAAACAACTGGACTTTTATTATACTATTTATTATACTATTATACTATACTTTGGTTTTTTTTATTGCACTTTTTAGAATTCACCATGTCCTGGATGACTGAGAATCTTCACTAGCTATTAATGACCCAATCGGCCTGCCATACTCTCCCCACCTCTCTGCTTGGAAACTTCAATCCAGCAGCCAGCTGCACCGCCCCGGCGAAATGCAGCTAATTTGACCATTAAAGTGCATTTATTAAGAAAATGATAGACAGAAACACACCTCTGCTATAATTTCGAGCTAACAAATAATTGTTTAGGTATTTTTCTTGTTAAATGACGGCGAAACGAGCCGCGCTCCTTTTTCCTGTTTTCACCGCTGAGTGATCACGGTGCACACAGGTAGCAACACTTTTTAAAAAAAATAAAGCCGATTTAACCATTAAAGTACATTTATTAAGAAAACGTTAGACTGAGACACACCTTTTGCTATAATTTCGAGCTAACAAACAATTGTTTAGGTAAATTTCTTGTTAAATGTCGGAAGATAAAGTCGCGCTCCTCTTTCCTGTTTCTTTTTACAGACATGATCAGCCTCGGCCAGCTGTAGGTGCGCGCGCACACTGACTGACGATATGACGTCTTTGTTTTAGCTAAGGTCCTACTTGGAACATAAAATTAGAAAAGATAAATAAATTCACAGACCTTTTTTAAAACGCCAGAAAGGGAAAAATATAGTTGTGTAGGTTTTTAAAATTTAATACCTCGTCAGATGACGTTTATTACTTTTTAATACTTTTTAATGGCCTTAATTTGTGTTAATTTCATTTACTACCTTTTACTACCTTTTACAACCCCACGGATACCCTGTCCATCGCTCCTCTCAAACAGGCTTCTTCAAAGAATAAATCACCCCCATGGCTCAATGAGACAACGCGGGCCCTTCGACAACGTTGCAGGAAAGCAGAGCGAAAATGGAAACGGGACCGGCTTCATGTATCCCAGGGAATACTGAGAGACTGTCTTTGTGATTATCAAAATGCTGTTAAGCAGGCCAAATCACAGTACCTCTCCAACTTAATCTCCACCAGGTCCAACCGGCCGAGGATGCTTTTTAGCACAATCCAGTCTCATTAATCCTTCTGTCAATGTTCTGAAAACTGCCACTCAGTCTACCTGTGATGACTTTCAGAGCTATTTTGTCAACAAAATAGACTATCAGGCAGAACATTGTCAGCCCATCAAACACTGTCCAATCATGTGCGTCTGCAATAACCACCGCTGTTTTTGATGAGTTCGACCTGGTTTCATTGCCTAACCTCTTCAAGGTGGTTCAGTAGATGAAACCGACAAACTGTTCTCTGGACATCATTCCCTCTAAAATTTTCAAACAGTCCTTTGATGTAATTGGTCCTTGCGTTTTGTCATTTATTAACAGCTGTCTAACTTCAGGTTATGTACCATCTGCTTTCAAACACGCTGTGGTCAGGCCTCTTCTCAAAAAACCAGGCCTTGATCCTACAGCTCTAATTTCAGGCCAGTTTCTCATCTGTCATTTTTATCGAAGGTCCTAGAAAATATTTTTTTTATTCGACTTCAATCTTTTCTAGAGCACAACAACCTGTTTGAAAAATTTTAGTCTGGTTTTCGAGCCCGTCACATCAAAGATGTGGGTGGGATAAGTGAAGCAGTCACACCTGTCTCCACCCTCATCTGCCCCACTCTGGGCCCTTGAGCAAGGCCCTTAACCCACACCATCTGCTCCCCCGGGAACCCTAGATATCAGCTCTCTACTCCACACAGAGGGCTGTGGTTGCTCGGTGGTCTGTGGTTGTGTCAGGAAGGGCATCCGGCGTAAAAACAACTGCCAAATCTTCGTGCGACTAGATCGCTGTGGTGACCCCTAACGCAGGGAAAAGCCGAAAGAAGAAGAAAGAAGAAGTATTGTGTGCGGCTAGCTTAGCGTTACACCAGTACTGACAGGTGTGTGTGTGGGGGCGGGGTTGCGCAGTTCAGTTCAGTAGTTCGGTGCGCTCGGTTCTGTAAACGGGGTGGGGCACCATGCTTATATAATGGTAGGGGAAACGCTGATGTATTTACGCCATGAAATTAGCATATCATGATATAATTTATTTTCCCAGTCAAGTTATCTTTTACCGGTATTATCGTGAACAATATGATATGGCCCAACATCAGTCTCCTCCTTCACACTGAGCTGCTCTACATCCAGACTGATTCTATGTTCCTCCTCTTCCTCCTTTATGTTGAGGGTCTCTGGGTCCTTCTGGTCCACACAAGAACTCATTTCTTCAGGAGCTTCTTCTTTAATCAGCACCATCTGCTGAACATCTGCAGGAAACAGTGAAACACATGAACAATAAGGACAGTTATAACTTTATATTCACACAAACATCACTGGTGTTATCACTGAGTTCACTGATCAGATCAAAACAACATCTAATGCTGGACGTCAGAAAAATGTCCTGAAACTAAATCCATAAGACAAAGGTCCTTATCGCTGACTCCCAGAAGATGGTAAAACTTAGAGATTTTAGTTGGTTCTTTTAAGGAACAATAAAAACCTGTTGCAAAAAATCTTCCAAACTTATTCCAGATTCTCATCCAGTGTTTCCCCAACATTATCCAAGGAAGGACAAAGAACCACCAAGAAATATGATCAGAATGTATCAGTTCAGCCTCCTTGCACTAATTCAGAATTGATGTAAAAATGTATTAATATTTTGTCAAGAAACAGTAATGAACAAAACTTTACCGTTAGCTAGAATGTCAATAAAGTTAAGGCTTTAATTTTTTTTACTTTTTTCAGGATGGAATTTTTGTACTACATAAAACCTTTATGATTTTTGAGAAGAAGAATTGAGATCACAAGCTTACATTTATTCTGGATTTCTCTAATCAACACAGGGTCTAATTTAATGTCAGACAGTGAAATGTATTTTTGTTGTTTTAACGATGTACTGTATGTCAACTTCTGGTTTCAACTGTATGTATTTAAAGCTTGTATATATATACAAGCTTTAAATACATACAGTTGAAACCAGAAGTTGACATACAGTACATCGTTAAAACAACAAAAATACATTTCACTGTCTGACATTAAATCAGACTAAACCTTTCCTGTTTTAGGTCACTTAGGATTTTCAAGTTTGTTTCAATATCCAAATGTACAAAAAAGGAAAAGGAGACCGCATTTGTGGGCCGCATGACAGGCCTTGGTGCGTTGCTGTAACGTAAGCGGCCTTCAAATTCGGCCTTCGAAGGATGCAGCCGTTGGATTGGGACACAGCTTGTACTGCGCTTCACTAGCTTAGCACTACTTCTTGTTGTGCCATGCTCTCTGTTTAAAAACCCATTAAAATACACCAGAATGCAGGAAATGGCATCTACCGGTACTTTCTTCAAAATTTTCTGGGGGAGGACCCCCCACCAATGTGTCTCCCCCCCACTTTAAAAATGCTTCTGATGTCAATGGCCACTGCATTGTTCAAGCTAAAAGTCATTGTCAACACTGGGGGCTAAGCATCCCTAAAGGGCAGTTTCTAGAATTGTCCCTGTATGAGCATTCATACCCTTCCAACATTCCTGCATATACTTGAAAGAATATACAAGATAAAAACTAAATAAAGTCAAAGTCAAAGTCAACTTTATTGTCAGAACTGCAATATGTACAGGACATACACAGGATCGAAATTGCGTTTCTCTCAGTCCCTCGGTGCAACAGTAACCATTTAAACACTAAAACACTGAAACATTTAATAAACATAAGCATAAAATAGTAAAAGTGTAACACTGTCCTGAGTTTTTGCATAGTAGTATAAAAGTATGAAAATTTACACCAACACTAAAACACTAAACATTTAATGAACATAAGCATAAAATGAAATAATAAAAGTGTAATACTGTCCTGAGTTTTTGCATAGTAGTAAAAAAGTATAAAAAGTATATCTATAAAATAAACTGAAGGTTCTAGCATTGACATTTGCAAAGAGTGGCAAAGCAGCATATGAGTTAATGTACACAGTATATGTATGAGGTAGTTGATGTTGGTATAGAGGCAAAAGTGGCATATGCAGTAAGGCACATTGGGCATCCTTAAATAAGGCTGGTCAGAGAATACTGTATATGTATCAGCAGTAGTGTAGATATAAAAGTAGTGTAAATGTAAACAGTAGTAATAAATGTAAACAGTAGTAATAAATGTAAACAGTATTAATAAATGTAAACAGTGAATGTAAACAGTAGTATGACTATAGGCAGTGATGTAATACAAACATTAGTGCAAATATGAGAAGTAGTGCAAACTGAATGAGCACATGACCGAGAGTTTAGTGAATAACCCGTTTGATGACACAGAGTCCAGTGTTAAAATCTTTGTGTTGTGTGGTAATGTGTGAGAAAGTTTTTTGTGTTAAGGCAGTTCAAGTGGGAGGGGAGGCAGAGCAGGCAGAGTGTATAGCATCCTGACTGCCTGATGAACAGAGCTGCTTCACTTGTCCACAACGCAACGGTTTCTTTCCCCCAATCAAAAATGGCAGTTTGACGTGAAGATGACGTCACGCCGACTTAAATATACTGTATATTCTTTTTACTAGCCTTATTGCATATGCCACTTTACCTCTATACCAATATCAAATACCTCATACCAGTGGCGTAACTTCCTGAACCACTGGTGTGGACATGTCCCCACCAATGTTGAGCTCTAGGGGGCAGTCCCCACCAATATTTTGTTCACGTATTTTGCTTTCTGTGCTGTGTATATCTGAGTAAAACCCCATTCATGCCGCTAGTCTGAAAAAAAGAAAAAAAGTTCTCTCCGCTTCCCACCGTCAACGAAACCCGACAAAAAACAAACAAAAAAATGCCGCTGTTCTGTCCAGCCAGCGAGCCTCTGTGGCTCTGATTTAGTTAATACGCGCGCATGCGCAGTTTGCATGAAGCCCATGACATGTAGAGGAGCCGTGTGATCACCCTACACAGCAAGAAACGACCAAAAAGTAAGTCATTAAATTGTTTTGGTGCACAGTACTCATGGTATTATTGTGTATTTACATAATTTACAGTGTACATGCATTTCCTGAACGTAAGTAAATCGTTTTGATGACGTTTTGCGTGTAATATGTGCGACTTCAGGAGGAGCAAAAACTGTGTTTGTTTATGTGTGAACAGTGCGCGCGAAGTTAGTCTGAGCTTTGTGAATTTAATTTAAACAATACAGTATAATCATTCTGCTGCCTGCTGCAGAGGAGGGAGGGATGGAGGACGAGCTGAAGAAGTGGCTGCAGATTACTGGTACTTCTAGTAGCATATTTAGCTACATCTACTAGCATCTCACGGTGAAGCAATGAACAAGCTGAAAAGCTCTGAAACAGGTGGAGCACAATCTTATTTATCTTGAAGCAGAGAGCCCAGCTAAAGCCTTCAAGTCCTCCTTCACTGAGTCTGGATGTTAGTTTTAGCATCAGGTGTAATACAAGCTGGTTGTTCATGCTGCAGGGCAAGAGAGGTGGCTGCCACGCTGCTGCAATACTGTGGAATAAATGCTGATAATTGTTTTATTAATTACTTTAATTGCATTTGTAATTATAGTGTGCACTTACTATTTTTAGTTTGGAGCAAGCCTGGATATATTTTTGTACTCAGTGCAGCTCCTAAAGATTAAAGTCCTCTAAATAGCTTCATTTAATTTCATTTAGCAGGTCGCTTTCGTAAATGAGCCCTCGAAGCTCAATAAGATTTACCTGACTAAATAAAGGTTGAATGAATGAATGAATTTCATTTTCAGAGTTTCTATCGGCCAAATTGTGACATCAGATGCTTAGAAGATGAGAAGTTCTTCCCAATGGGCAAAGTGGATTCAACCTGCAGGTGAGTAAATGCTGTAAGTTACAATATATGAATTATTGGAGGAATGGTGCCACAGTGGTTAGAGAAGGTGGGCCTGTGATTGGAAAGTCTCGGGTTCAACTCCTGGTACTGTCAACATCAAAATGTGGATGGAAAATGTGAAACACGCACACCTGCCTCCACCCTCATTTGCCCCACTCTGGGCCCTTGAGCAAGGCCCTTAACCCCACCATCTGCTCCCTAAACAAGTCTCTCTTAAAAATGATTTCTCGTGACTCAGTGAGACTGAGTTGGACATTCCACTCCTGTTTGGTATCAGTCACACCACCATTGCACGACTACAACTGGTCCAAAACGCATCAGCTTGATTTTTAACCAGTACAGACAAAACAGAGCACATCACACCAGTCTTGACCTCCCTGCACTGGCTACTAGTTCATCTTCGAATCTACAGTATTTTCTGGTGTATAGGTCGCACCTGTGTATAGGTCGCATTGTCCAATTATCACCAATAGATTGGAAAAATCCCTAGATAGGTCGCACTGGTGGTAGTTTAAAATTCTCCTGTATGTCTACAAATCGCTGAACAGTCCCCACCCCCCATCTCTGTTCTCTGAGGTCAGCGGACCAGTTACTTCTCACAGTTCCACTCGTCTTAAGCGCAGCGGTGACAGGAACTTCTCTGTAGCAGGTCCAAGACTTTGGAACAAGTTACCTCTGCTCGTCAGACAGGCCCTCTCCCTCTCAGTTTTCAAATCCCGTTTAAAGACTCACTACTATTCAGTAGCTTTCAACACCAGATGATCTGTGTTTGAACCTGTTTGCTTCACACAGGTTGGTCGTTATATTTATTATCTGCAACGTTTTTATGTCTATACAGTATTCCGTTTTTTTTACTTCATTGCTTATGTTGCCTGTTGTTTGTTTGTTTGTACAGCACTTTGGTTGGCCTTGTCGCTATTTTAAGTGCTCTATAAATAAAATGGCATGGTATGGGTATCTGTATAAATAAAGGGTAAATGAAAAAAAGAAATTAAATTATGTGACAGATATTTTCAACCTTCATTAAAACATGTTGTACATTTATTCTTCCAGGTTCAGCTGACAGTGACGTGCCTGGAGCTGCAGAGCTGCACGCTGGTTATCTGGACACCAACAGAACATCTGGAGTTGGACATTTCTTTTGACAAAGACTTTACAGATACACAGATGAAACTCCTCCAGAAATTTTACTTTTCAAACATGCTTCCAGCCTTGGTAGATGAATTTGTTGCAAATAAGATGCAGCTCTGCCACAAACACTGCATTTTAAAGATATTAAGGTAAGTACATACACAACACATCAAGAGCACAGTATGAAGCTAGGGAGAAATTAACAATCTTAATTGTTGTTTTTTACAAACCGGATTCCAAAAAAGTTGGGACACTAAACAAATTGTGAATAAAAACTCAATGCAATGATGTGGAGGTGCCAACATCTAATATTTTATTCAGAATAGAACACAAATCACAGATCAAAAGTTTAAACTGAGAGAATGTATAATTTTAAGGGGAAAAATATGTTGTTTCAAAATTTTCATGGCATCAACAAATCCCAAAAAAGTTGTGACAAGTCCATTATTACCACCGTGTGTCATCCCCCCTTCTTCTTACAACACTCAACAGATGTCTGGGGACAGAGGAGACCAGTTTCTCAAGTTTAGAAATAGGAATGCTCTCCCATTCATGTCTAATACAGGCCTTCTTTGTCGCACCTTCCTCTTTATGATGCACCAAATGTTCTCTATAGGTGAAAGATCTGGACTGCAGGCTGGACATTTCAGTACCGGATCCTTCTCCTACGTAGCCATGATGTTGTGATTGCTGCAGAATGTGGTCTGGCATTATCTTGTTGAAAAATGCAGGGTCTTCCCTGAAAGAGATGACGTCTAGATGGGAGCATATGTTGTTCTAGAACCTGAACATAGTTCTCTGCATTAATGGTGCCTTTCCAGACATGCAAGCTGCCCATGCCACAAGCGCTCATGCAACCCCATACCATCAGTGATGCAGGCTTCTGAACGGAGCGTTGATAACAACTTGGGCTATCCTTGTCCTCTCTGGTCCGGATGACATGGCGTCCCAGTGTTCCATAAAGAACTTCAAATCGTGACTCATCTGACACAGAACAGTCTTCCATTTTGCCACACTCCATTTTAAATGACCCCTGGCCCAGTGCAAACGTCTGAGCTTGTGGAGCTTGCTTAGAAATGGCTTCCTCTTTGCACTGTAGAGTTTCAGCTGCAACGGCGGATGGCACGGTGGATTGTGTTCACTGACAATGCTTTCTGGAAGTATTCCTGAGCCCATTCTGTTATTTCCTTGACAGTGGCATTCCTGTTTGAGGTGCAGTGACGTTTAAGGGCCCGGAGATCACGAGCATCCAGTAGAGTTTTACAGCCTTGACCCTTACGCACAGTGATTGTTCCAGATTCTCTGAATCTTTTGAAGATGTTATGCACGGCTGATGATGATAACTTAAGACTTTGCTATTATACGCTGGGTAACACCATTCTGGTATTGCTGCACTATCTTTCTGTGCAACAATGGTGGAATTGGTGATCCTCTTACCATATTGGCTTCTGAGAGACACTGACACTCTGAGAAGCTCTTTTTATACCCAATCATGTTGTCAATTGACCTAATTAGTGTTAATTGGTCTTCCAGCTGTTCTTTATATTGTAATGACGCCAACACTGCAGACGGAGTCCAGCCAAACGGGGTTTATTCAGAAACAGGGAAGAGCTGCTATTACCGAGGCTGCAGCTCACGCCTCAAAAGAAAACGCGGTACACACGCGAGTGAACACACTGCTAGCTGCCTGCTAACAACAACACACTCCCGACGCTTCTTCTTCGTCTCCCCTTTTCCGGTCCCTCCTCCCTGCTCCTACCCCTCTCCTGCCCCCACGACCAGTCCAACACATGAGGGCGGGGGACAACAGAATCACAACAGCTCAACAGAACACAGTACAACTGAACAAATACACAGAAATACTTGGACCCAAAGCAGAACCAAACACAGGGTCGTTACAATATGCTCAGTTTCCTTTTTCCAGCCACTTATTGCTACTTGTCCCAACTTTTTTGGGATGTGTTGACAATGTGAAATTTTGAATCAACATGCTACTTTATAGCACAAGGTTTTTCTGAGCTTAACCGGTTCAAATGGTCAAATCTGCTGGATTTAAAAAAGTATTTCGCCAATTGCCCTCTTCAAAATGGCGGCCGCAAATGGCGAAATACTTTTTTTAATCCAGCAGATTTGACCATTTGAACCGGTTAAGCTCAGAAAAACCTTGTGCTATAAAGTCAGCTAAGAAATATATTTTTTCTCAGCAAAGAAATAATTGTTTTTACCGTGTTTTCATGGAAAGTCCTTATCTTCTGTGGCCGTCGCGGCCGCCATTTTGAAGAGGGCAAATGGCGAAATACTTTTTAAAATCCAGACGCGTCGCGTAGGCCGCTGAGAAACATCCATAAGTTCACCCTCCATGTTAAAAACTCTTCGTCTGACTCTTCGAAAACAAGCAATAAGGCTGCAGAGTAACACACTGGCTGCTAACTGAGAGCGCTCGCTCTAGCAAAGAGACTGAGGGGACGCTTTTTTGTCACGGACCACATCCGACGCTGACAGGATATGGTCTTGTTAGCAGTCGTCCGGGCCCGTAAATAAGTTTTTTCGTTTTTACTGATAGATAATTAGTTATTAAAGGTATTGTGACATGATTTTGTAAATTTGAATATTTGTCAGACTCAGAACATATATATCTTATATCATTGAGCTCTGGTCGTTTTTATAATAATAATAATTGTCTAATCTTGTCATCTGCGTATGTTTCCCATACACAGACGAAATTCGTCTCTGCATTTAACCCAACCACCTACCAGGCGGTGCAGTGAGCAGCCATAGAAGGCGCTCGGGGAGCTGGAGAAATAGGTGTGCACTCATAGACACCCCAAGATGTGTAGTGGCCGGGACGCGAACCCGCGTCCTTCGGGTCCCAAGTCAAACGCCCTAACCACTACACCATCTTGGCTCCTCTTTTTGCATAATAAATTATAAATATATTAAAATTTCATTCCAATTTATGGTAATTTTTTACCATAAATTCTCTGGGACACGCCCCGTGAATTAATGCAAATCTTCATGTGACGTACACGTGGGCACTGGGCATAAGGCGGAGCCTGGCTTGCCCCTTTGTTTGGTGAAAGATCGACTCTTTTTTTTTTGGTGTAACTTGAAAAATGCTGTCACGTTGTAGCGCATTTGGGTGTTCTAATATCAGCAGTGAACAAGTGAGCCTTCACAAATTCCCAAAAGATGAGAAACTTTGCCTAGAATGGAAGTACAGAGAACTTGTGACCGATGGGTTCCAACTGAGAGTCCTATGTCTGCAGCGACCATCTTACTGCCTATCAGGTACGAGCTGTTGTTTGTTTTTATTTGGGGAGAGTCTATTAATGAGAGTTTTGGATGATTTACTGTTTAAAAAAGATATATGTCAGACGTGAGGTCTATCTGCCGACATCTGCTTGCTAACAGACATTAGCATAGCTCCCGAGTCAACACGGGTGCTATTTAGGTATTTTTAAATTATGTCGGCGCAATCAGGTACGATCTGTTGTTTGTTTTTATTTGGGGAGAGTCTATTAATGAGAGTTTTGGATGATTTACTGTTTAAAAAAGATATATGTCAGACGTGAGGTCTATCTGCCGACATCTGCTTGCTAACAGACATTAGCATAGCTCCCGAGTCAACACGGGTGCTATTTAGGTATTTTTAAATTATGTCGGCGCAATCAGGTACGATCTGTTGTTTGTTTTTATTTGGGGAGAGTCTATTAATGAGAGTTTTGGATGATTTACTGTTTAAAAAAGATATATGTCAGACGTGAGGTCTATCTGCCGACATCTGCTTGCTAACAGACATTAGCATAGCTCCCGAGTCAACACGGGTGCTATTTAGGTATTTTTAAATTATGTCGGCGCAATCAGGTACGATCTGTTGTTTGTTTTTATTTGGGGAGAGTCTATTAATGAGAGTTTTGGATGATTTACTGTCTTAAAATGATAGATCTCAAACGCAATCGGACATGCTCAAAGCCACGAAGCTCCCTGCACGTTTTTTTAAAGCTGAATCGTAAAAGTTAATAAGTTTTCCATTAATAGAGTATACAATAAAATGATTTGAGCAAGATTAAAACTTCTACTGCTTATATTGACCTTCCAAAACTGAAGACAAATCGCTTAGATCAACACTAGAAATGCTGCACTCGTCTGAGTCGACATGCTCCGCCATTATTAATTACATGCGCGTTGAGCAGCGGCTCCCCACGTGTACGTCAAATGACGGTTTTGCGGAATGCACGGAATTTTAGGGGCGTGTCCCAGAGAAATGACTATCATAACTTGGAATGAAATTTTAATATATTTATAATTTATTATGCAAAAACGACCAGAGCTCAATGATATAAGATATATATGTTCTGACAAATATTCAAATTTACAAAATCATGTCACAATCCCTTTAACGGTACTGCATTTTAAATAAAAATAGCGCAAATCCGCTTATGAATTATAAAAGTTAGTCAAACCGCTGTAACGCTGAATAATTGTTTAGGTCCGCTGTAAGCGGATTAGCGCTCTCTAGCGGTCTGGCGCCCAGCTTTGCAACTGTTATTGTTATTATGACATACACAATTGAAAAAAGTACCGGTACTTTGTCCAAAAAAGCAGATGCAGCATTTTCGATTTTCGTCCCCACCAACTTTCAACACAAAGTTACGCCCTTGCATATACTGTGTACATAAACTTCATGTGCTACTTTGTCACTTTATTACAAATGTCAATGTCAGAACCTTCATTTTATTTTATAGATATACTTTTTATACTTTTATACTACTATGCAAAAACTCAGGAAAGTATTACACTTTTATTATTACACTTTTATTTCATTCTATGCTTATGTTTATTAAATGTTTAAATGGTTATTGTTGCACCGGGGGTCTGACAATAAAGTTGACTTTGCCTTTGATGTAGTTTTAACATTACTTCCTCAGCAAATACAGTTCAATGAGTCTAATGTAAATTGCACCTTGAGAACAGCCTTTTTGGATCCATCAACAAGGTTCTGACAGGATTTTAAAAGAGATAAAGAGGTGGTTCGACAGCACATGATCCACACGATCCTATAATTTAAGTATAATTTATGGGGCGACCGTGGCACAGTGGTAATGGCAGTCGACCCCGATCGGAAGGTTGGAGGTTCGAATCCCGCATCCACCCACCATGTGTCGCTGTGTCCCTGGGCAAGACACTTAACCTCGAGTTGCTCCTTGCAAGGCAGGCTACCACTACCAGTGTATGAATGTCTGAATGAATGGGTGGATGACTGGTATTGTAAAGCGCTTTGGGGCTCCTCACAGGGGGCTTACCAAGTCGATGCTAAGTCACTTAGCTACAAGAACTGCAGCTAACATCACCACACTAAATGAGATGAATGTATTTATACAAACCTAAAATGTTCAGACGATCTCTGGGGTTCAAAACAGCATCCAGGGTTTTGTTTTGTTGCATTTTATTATTTTAAACAAGACAGTTCCTCTTCATACTCTGGGCCCGTTTTGTAGAAACTCCTGACTCTTTCCGCTGCTGCTTCCAGTTGTTTAGCTGCTGTCTCCACATTTGTTAGCTTTCGCTGATCTAAAGTTTCCTTTAACACTTATTGAGCCGAAATCAAGAAGGTGAATTTGCTGTAAACGTTACAGAAACTGTATAAATCGCTGACGAATCGAAACGATCCGTTGTTCTGTGAAGATTGCATGTCTGAAGGTAGAGAGAGAGAAAAAACGAACAAAAAAACAAAACAAGAAGCGTTGAGTCGAAGCTTGATTCGTTTGGTCTGAGACTGTCACGTGATCAAAGATGTTTGAACGAGAGCATCGAAGCTAGCAGTTTGACCCATGGTTTGACCATTGCTCCTTGAGAGAGATAAAACCCAAGAAGAAGAAGAAGAAAGCCCTCTCGGCTGGATAAAATAGCAGAACGCGCCGACGCGGAGACGATATTTGACAAGTACAAAGTTTAATTTAAGAAACCTGTGCAGATAGCAGGGCAAAGACCCTGGACAAAACAGGCCCGGATTATGAAGAGGAACGGTCTCATTTAGGAAAACATGCTACAACACTAAATCCTGTATGCTGTTTTGAACTCCAGAGTTCGTCTGCACAGAGTAGGTTTGTATACATTCATCTTATTTACGATGTGTTAGCTAATAGCTGCAGTTTTGTAGCTAAGTGACTTAGCATCTTTAGAGGACCGTGTGGATCATTTGCTGTCGCACTTTCGTCACTCTTAAAATCCAGCCAGACACTTGTTGATGGGTCCTAAAAGCTCGTTACCAAGGTGCAATTTACTTTAGGGTCACTGAACAGAATTTTAGTGTGGATATAACGTTAAAACTACATAAGTACACTTTTTAAAAAGGCTATTTTTGTTTCACTCACATTAAATGTGAGTAAACCTTGCCTGTTACAGGTCAGTTAGGATTCTTTAAATTGTATATATATGTTATTTGTCAAATGTCCAAATATGAGAATTATTAAATTGTTTTAGATTATTAGTTGATTAATAATTAGTTAACCTCATGCTCCAAGGCTTTGGAGCAGATAACTGGAGGTTATGACCATAATGGTATTGTTCTGTAGTTCTGTTTTAATAATAAATAAATAAAGTTAAATAAATAGGAAACCCCATTTGTGACATTGTTTCCAAAGAACATGCAATCTCAACTCAACTTTATTTTGGTAAATTAAAAACATTACAAACACAGAAAAACTGTGGCATGCCACCGGAAGTCAGAGTCAGAGAGTCTTTATTGTCATTTGCACCGCATGTAGTACATGTAATGAAATGAGATTATGTACACAGGGTCCCAGTTACATCCAACAACAAAATGTAAGAGAAAAACAGTAATAACATCTAGGATATGAACTAAGAAAAACATCCAACTAGAAATACACTAAGCCCTAGAGTAATAGAAAAACGTCATTACAAACAGCAGCACGAACATGAGTCTGTATGAGCAGATGGTCACAGATGAACACAGCAACAAGAAAACAGATCAGCATAGGAAGTGGAAGTGTCAGTACTACATGTCCCCCACAACAAGTAAATGTCCCTTAAATAAATGTTTTCTATGATTTAAAAAGCAATACAGTCACAATTTTGAATCAATATTTTAGTAAGAGGCAGTATAAATGAGTAATTTGATGAGTAATTAGGCGAAATTAGGCATTGACATGCTGAAAAACAGTAACATCTTACTGACATGTTGTGGCACATGCCAGGAACACTATGACATGCCACAAAACACTGACATGTTGTGGCACATGCCAGGAACACTGTGGCATGCCACCGGAAGTGTCAGTACTGCATGCCGGTGCCACAATACAGTCACAATTTTGAATCAATATTTTAGTAAGAGGCAGTATAAAACAAGTAAATGTCCCTTACATAAATGTTTTGTATGATTTAAAAAGCAATACAGTCACATTTTTGAATCAATATTTTAGTAAGAGGCAGTATAAAACAAGTAAATGTCCCTTAAATAAAGGTTTTGTATGATTTAAAAAGCAATACAGTCACATTTTTGAATCAATATTTTTGTAAGAGGCAGTATAAAACAAGTAAATGTTCCTTAAATAAATGTTTTGTATGATTTAAAAAGCAATAAAGTCACAATTTTGAATCAATATTTTAGTAAGAGGCAGTATAAATGAGTAATTTGATGAGTAATTAGGCGAAAATAGGCATTGACACGCTGAAAACACTGACATGTCAGTTAAATAGGCATTGACATGCTGAAAACACTGCCATCTTGTGGCACATGTCACAAAAACTGTGGCACATGTCACAAAAACTGTGGCACATGTCACAAAAACTGTGGCACATGTCACAAAAACTGTGGCACATGTCACAAAAACTGTGGCACATGTCACAAAAACTGTGGCACATGTCACAAAAACTGTGGCACATGTCACAAAAACTGTGGCACATGTCACAAAAACTGTGGCACATGTCACAAAAACTGTGGCACATGTCACAAAAACTGTGGCACATGTCACAAAAACTGTGGCACATGTCACAAAAACTGTGGCACATGTCACAAAAACTGTGGCACATGTCACAAAAACTGTGGCACATGTCACAAAAACTGTGGCACATGTCACAAAAACTGTGGCACATGTCACAAAAACTGGCACATGTCACAAAAACTGGCACATGTCACAAAAACTGTGGCACATGTCACAAAAACTGTGGCACATGTCACAAAAACTGTGGCACATGTCACAGGAAGTGTCAGTACGACATGCCAGTGCCACAAATTGAGCTCGGTGTCTCTCTCCAGACCGAGCGTCTTTTCAACGGCAAAAAAGCGCGAAACGCCTCGAGGTGGACACACTGGACCCAGTGGTGTTCAAACCGGAACGTGAGCGGCGGCGGCGGCGTGGGGGGGGGGGAGTTAGCAGAGCTTAACTTGCTAAACGTGAAAAGTTCACAATTCAAAACTTACCCGATATCCCGACTTCCTCATTGGCACACCGCCAGGCAAGGTCCTTTTTATTTCTCCTCCATACTTGAACACGACTTCGCGGGTTATTTCCGTGTCTCACAAACAATACGTCACACAGTTGCGCAACACCCGTCCCCTCGTTACCTCGTCACATAGCTGACTCCCCTCTCTCTCCTCCCCGACTCTCCCTGATTGGTTGACAGAGCGTTGAACGGCGAAATCTTCAGCATGTTCAAGGCGTGCTGTGGAGGCTGCCGCGGGCTCACGTGCACGGAAAACGGCTTCCAAAATGCTCAACACGCACGTGACGCGACGCCCGACCCTTAGACGCTCCTGGAGGCGCGTCCCCCATTGACTTTGCATGTAAACCGGACGCTCATGCAGCTCAAAACGCGTTCGGTCTGGATGTACCATAACCAATGTTCCCTGAGGGAGGGAAACAAGGTACAACACATTAGTATGGGGGATTGCGCCCTCGCGAGACCTACCTGTGAAGTTTCTTTCATCACGCATGTCAAGGCCAATAAGACTGCTGCATAAGCAGGAGGCCCCGCCCTCCTGCTATAAATATGCAGCGCGGCCTCATTTCACTAATCTGCAAGCACTTTGCCGAGCTTTTAAAGCATTGAGACCGCGGTAAAGTTAGTTTTACGTTGGACGTTGGATATTCGAGCTCCGTGGTTTAGGCACTGCGTTAAACTTTGTCCGTGCAACGCCAGTTCTCCACAGTACTAAGCATTATATTTTCATACATGAGGAAATAATGTGAGTTTACCGCTCTGCCCCTCATCACTTGTATAGCTTCTTCAACAAAGTGGAATAATAATTCTACTTTTTGTACAAGTGTACAACAACGGAAAACAAAGGGAGTAGGAGCCCCCTTGTGGTGATGCCTACTTATCTCTGGGAACCAGCCAATATAATGACTGTTATGCCACGTCCTGACCAAACGCGTTTTCAACTGCAGGAGCATCCAGTTTACATGCAAAGTCAATGGGGACGCATCTCCAGCCACGTCTTGGCATCAGGCGTCACGTCACGTGCGTGTTGAGCGTGCTGGAAAAGCGTTTTCCGTGCACGTGAACCCGCTTCAGCCTCCAAGCACGCGTTGATCATTGCTGAACGTTTTCGCCGTTCAAACGTTCAAACGCCGTTCAACTGGTTGACCGGTAGCTCCCCCCCCCCCGCCGCCGCAACGCAGCCGCAATTTCACGTTCAGGTCAGGACACCACTGGGTCCAGTGCGTCCACTTGCGTGCGTGACGAGCCTTTTTGCCGTTGAAAAGCTGTTTGGTCGGGACGTGCCATTACAGTTGCTCTCGTCAGTCCGCTTCATGGAGTCTGATTTCGGGCAGCCACGCTAAAGTCTGCCCCTACTCAGAGACGTCATGGTTCAGTTTAGGGACTGTCAACACATTTTCGAACGCGTCACTCTTCAGAAGCAAAAAATAATATATTTTACAAGATTTGAGCCACCCACACAAATCTTACATCAAACTAGGGCTGGGCGATATGAGGAAAATATTATATCGCAATATTTTTTGGCTATATCACGATACACGATATATATCGCAATATCTCCAAAATCAATGAAAAAATGATTAAAAATTGATTAAAAAATTTCAACACTAAATTTGAACAAACTTAAATATTTTATTTTAACCATCAATTGCACACATAAATAAAAAGTACTTCAAGCAAAAAGGAAGAATAAATAATTTAAACTTAAAAAGGTGCTCTTGTGCTTTTAACATTAAAAAAATGTTAAATCAAAACATTTAAGGCCTTTAAAATACAAAAACAAAAGTGTAAACAGTGGCCATAAAATTTACTGACCCAGAACAGTCACAGGTAACAACTCTCAACTATTTGCATGTGCTGGTAATTTTTAACAACAAACCACAAAATGTGCACAAGTTTCAAACTGTGCCAAGTTCAGGCAATGTCTGCAAAACCTCTGAACAAGAACAGATTTATCACAGGTATTGTGTACTGCAGTAAATGTGAGCCTCTGTGTACTGTATCCGGTTTTATTGTGAAAGGGTTAGGGGGTTGTTTCCGGATTCACGAAGAATAAAGACGTTCTCTAAGTTGCTCTACAAAGTGTCGCATTGAATCCTTGTGTAAAAACACGACAGCCTCCACTCAGAAACGTGAACAGAGAGGTGGAGACATTATTAAATCAGCAGTTGATCATATATCGCTAAAAACACGGTCAGTCTCAGCTGTGGAAGACGACGGCTAACGCGTTAGCCATCTTGTTAGCCGCTAAGGACCGTGTCTTTAGCGAAATGATAAACTGCTGATTTATTAATGTCTCCACCTCTCTCTGCGGTGCACGCACGACTAAATGAGCTCAGACCCGTGGTTTGTTTTAAGGAAGCAGCAGGCTGGAAAAACACTTGGTTCTGCCGTTCATGCTCCACTCCGCTGTTTAAATGGTGAAAAAGATTCGTAGTTCCGACCTTTCGGGATTATTTTCAGCATCGTCTACAGAAATATTTTTTATGCCCTCATCTGACAGAAAGAACATTGTTTTTCCCCCTCAGCAGCTGGCAGCGCTCTTCATATCTGCCGTGTTCACTTGTGCTGAAAGTCTCCCCGGCTCCGTCCTCTGCAGCCTGCAGGAAGGAGGGGGGCGAGTGGGAGCCCGCGCGACAGCATGAGGATCCTCGATATACCATACCATACCATTTTATTTATAAAGCACTTTAAACAGGAACAAGTCCACACCAAAGTGCTGGACAAACAAACACGCAACAGGCAACACAGACAATGAAGTACAACACGAAAAACATAAAGACATTGCAGATCAAAAATCAAACGATCCAATACAAATCAGCTGGCATTGATATAGACGATATAGCCCTTTTAACCATCGTACATTTAAAATATCGTGATACATCGAGTATATTCTATCTACTATCTACACTTGGACTAAGCCCCTCTATTTGTAACTGGGTACTAGACTTCTTAACAGACAGACCACAGTCCGTGAAGATCCACAACTTCTCCTCCTCCACCATAACCCTCAGCACTGGCTCTCCTCAGGGATGTGTGCTGAGCCCCCTTCTGTTCACTCTGCTCACATATGATTGTACAGCCACACTTCCAGGCTGTCATATTGTTAAGTTTGCAGATGATACAGCGGTGGTGGGATGCATCACAAACAATGATGAGTCCAGCTACAGACAGGAGGTGGAACACCTGGAGAGCTGGTGCAAAGAGAATAATCTTCACATGAATGTGAAGAAGACAAAGGAGATGATTGTGGACTTCAGAAGGAACAAACACACCCACGCCCCACTGAAAATAGGTGGGTCTGCAGTGGAAGTGGTCTCCAGCTACAAATACTTGGGTGTACACATGAATGATAACCTCAGCTGGAGCAACAACACCACCAGCCTGATCAAGAAAGGTCATCAGAGACTCTACTTCCTCAGACGGCTGAGACGTGCTGGTCTGAGCAGCCCAGTTCTCACCTCGTTCTACAGGTGTGCAGTGGAGAGCGTCCTGTGCTCCAGCATCAACGTGTGGCATGGAGGCTGCACAGTTGAAGAGAGGAAAGCTCTACAGAGAGTGGTGAAGGCTGCACAGAAGTCTGTTGGAGTCAGTCTCCCCACAATCACAGACATTTACACCTCCAGATGCAGGAAAAGAGCCACCTGCATCATGAAAGACCTCACTCATCCAGCACACTCACTCTTTGCCCCACTCCCCTCAGGACGGAGGTTGAGGAGCATCAAGTGTAGAACCACTAGACTGAGGAACAGCTTCTACCCTGAGGCTGTTAGACTCATGAATAAATAAATAAAAAATAAAAATAAAAAATATAAACACTGCAAAATATCACATCATACTGATGCTGATCTGTTTTCTTGTCGCTGTGTTCATCTGTGATCATCTGCTCATACAAACTCATGTTCGTGCTGCTGTTTATTCCCACTATATTAAGCTTAGTGTATTACTAGTTGATGTTTTTCTTAGTTAGTTCTAGATGTTATTACTGTTTTTCTCTTGCATTTGTTGTTGGATGTAACTGGGACCCCGTGTACATAATCTCGTTTTCATCACATGTACCACATGCGGTGCAAATGACAATAAAGACTCTCTGACTCTGACTCTGATATTATATATAT
>JBBPBX010010613.1:23368-57569 GCA_038048925.1 Garcialebias charrua
TGGCTCTCCTCAGGGATGTGTGCTGAGCCCCCTTCTGTTCACTCTGCTCACATATGATTGTACAGCCACACTTCCAGGCTGTCATATTGTTAAGTTTGCAGATGATACAGCGGTGGTGGGATGCATCACAAACAATGATGAGTCCAGCTACAGACAGGAGGTGGAACACCTGGAGAGCTGGTGCAAAGAGAATAATCTTCACATGAATGTGAAGAAGACAAAGGAGATGATTGTGGACTTCAGAAGGAACAAACACACCCACGCCCCACTGAAAATAGGTGGGTCTGCAGTGGAAGTGGTCTCCAGCTACAAATACTTGGGTGTACACATGAATGATAACCTCAGCTGGAGCAACAACACCACCAGCCTGATCAAGAAAGGTCATCAGAGACTCTACTTCCTCAGACGGCTGAGACGTGCTGGTCTGAGCAGCCCAGTTCTCACCTCGTTCTACAGGTGTGCAGTGGAGAGTGTCCTGTGCTCCAGCATCAACGTGTGGCATGGAGGCTGCACAGTTGAAGAGAGGAAAGCTCTGCAGAGAGTGGTGAAGGCTGCACAGAAGTCTGTTGGAGTCAGTCTCCCCACAATCACAGACATTTACACCTCCAGATGCAGGAAAAGAGCGACCTGCATCATGAAAGACCTCACTCATCCAGCACACTCACTCTTTGCCCCACTCCCCTCAGGACGGAGGTTGAGGAGCATCAAGTGTAGAACCACTAGACTGAGGAACAGCTTCTACCCTGAGGCTGTTAGACTCATGAATAAATAAAAAAAAATAAAAATAAAAAATATAAACACTGCAAAATATCACATCATACTGATGCTGATCTGTTTTCTTGTCGCTGTGTTCATCTGTGATCATCTGCTCATACAAACTCATGTTCGTGCTGCTGTTTATTCCCACTATATTAAGCTTAGTGTATTACTAGTTGATGTTTTTCTTAGTTAGTTCTAGATGTTATTACTGTTTTTCTCTTGCATTTGTTGTTGGATGTAACTGGGACCCCGTGTACATAATCTCGTTTTCATCACATGTACCACATGCGGTGCAAATGACAATAAAGACTCTCTGACTCTGACTCTCTGATATTCGATATATCGCCCACCCCTACATCAAACTACTCTCCAAGACCAGTTCTGCGAGGCAAAGCTGTCTATTTCTTAATTTTTATGCATTTTGTAATTTTTAACAATTTAATATTTAATAAATCACTGTTTTTGCTCAATACCGTTCAGGTGTTTTGAGCCACCGACTAGGCATGTAACGGTTGTAATGGGTTTACCGAACCGTTCCGGTACACCACGTTCGGTTCGGTCCACCTGCGTACCGTTTCGGTTATTTTTTCACTCATTAAACGTTCTTAACAGGGGAATATATGCACCGCGGAACAAAATTTCCTGGGCGCGTTTCAGCACGGACCTATTTTCGCGTGGCACGCGCAGCATTTAGCCGTTAGCATCTCGTGCGGTCTCCTGTTTTTGAACGTTATAGCTTTCTTCAAAAGATGAGCGCACGCGCAGCTTGTGTGGACTTCATGAAGACTGCAGCAGCTGAGTGCGTGACGCAGCAGCAACACGTCACGTGAACGCGCTGGAAACTGTCATCTGAACGTGAACAGCAGCTGTATTAAAACTTCATCCGAACGTGAACAACAGCTGCATTAAAACTCCTTCATCAGGTAATCAGAGCGGTCCAGAGCAATAACACAAGCTGTGAGTTTTTAAATCACTGAATCTGTCTGAACGTTGTTATATGCGCAGGTTTTAAAGTTACTGAGCGTCGCTATGAGACATTCATCACGTCAACACTTCAAAAAGTTCAGCTCTTTATGAAAAAACTAACTGATGTTGTCAACAACAAGCCCTGGACCAGATTAAAGCCCTGCCTGCCATGATGAAGAGTGAGAGATTCAATTGTTCAAGAGGTATTGTTTTATTATTATCTAAATAATCTTTTTTTTTTAAATCATAATCTTATTAACTTGTTTTTTTTAAATCTCTTTTGTTTTTTATTTCCAGTCTGTGACAGAGGTAAATCCACCTGCAGCTAAGTGATGACTGAACTGAACTCTGAACTGTTCCCACAGTCCCACCTGTCCCACCAAGAAGAAGTTGTGAGTACAGTAATGAGGACAAATAAGCCACACTGCTGCTACTGGACAAAAACTTGATTAGTTAGATTGTAAACAGTCTGTTGCTGCTTATTGTTCTGACTGTTATTGTATTTATTAAGATTTTTATTATTGTTAGTATAGTTTATTTATTGTAGAGTGCTGTTTATTTAAAATCAGAGTCAGAGAGTCTTTATTGTCATTTGCACCGCATGTGGTACATGTGATGAAAACGAGATTATGTACACGGGGTCCCAGTTACATCCAACAACAAATGCAAGAGAAAAACAGTAATAACATCTAGAATTAACTAAGAAAAACATCAACTAGTAATACACTAAGCCCTAATATAGTGGAAAAACATCATTATAAACAGCAGCACGAACATGAGTCTGTATGAGCAGATGGTCACAGATGAACACAGCAACAAGAAAACAGATCAGCATCAGCATGATGTGATATTTTGCAGTGTTTATTTTTATTTTATTTTTATTTATTCATTCATGAGTCTAACAGCCTCAGGGTAGAAGCTGTTCCTCAGTCTAGTGGTTCTACATTTGATGCTCCTCAACCTCCGTCCTGAGGGGAGTGGGGCAAAGAGTGAGTGTGCTGGGTGAGTGAGGTCTTTCATGATGCAGGTGGCTCTTTTCCTGCATCTGGAGGTGTAAATGTCTGTGATGGTGGGGAGACTGACTCCGACAGACCTCTGTGCAGCCTTCACCACTCTCTGTAGAGCTTTCCTCTCTGCAACTGTGCAGCCTCCATGCCACACGTTGATGCTGGAGCACAGGACGCTTTCCACTGCACACCTGTAGAACGAGGTGAGAACTGGGCTGCTCAGACCAGCTCGTCTCAGCCGTCTGAGGAAGTAGAGTCTTTGATGACCTTTCTTGATCAGGCTGGTGGTGTTGTTGGTCATCCAAATGGGTCACTTTTATTTATTACTACAATACAATACAAACATATTTTTGGCACATTTTCAAAATAAACATTTTGTAAGTCTTTATTTTGTAAAAAAAAAAAAATTTGTACCGAAAATAAACCGAACCGAGCTCTCCTTGTAGTTGAACCGAACCGAAATGTGATTTTAGCGTACCGTTACACCCCTACCACCGACACAAATCTTACATCAAACTACTCTCCAAGACCAGGCCTATGTCACCACTGTCTTGTAAATTTTTCCTTTGACCTTTGCTGACACCTTTTTGTCACAGATCACTCCTGAAACTTTTCTTCATCTACTCCATCCTGCCTGGACTCTCTTTTTCACCTCTTTACCACACTCTCCATTTTCTTGGATAGTGGACCCCGAGTACTTGAAGTCCTGCACCTTTATGACCTCTGATCCTTGTAGCCTCACTGTTCCACCAGTTCCAACCTGTTGCACATCCTTTCCAGTCTGATCCATCTGTCTTGCCAATCGGTACAAGTTCTTCTCACCCTCTTTAGTGTTATTTGCATGAAAATGATACATTAACAGCTGTGCCTCATAGGCCTGGTCTTGGAGAGTAGTTTGATGTACAATTTGTGTGGGTGGCTCAAAACACCTGAACAATGTTGAGCAAAAACAGTGATTTATTAAATATTAAATTGTGAAAATTTACAAATTGCATAAAAATGATAACAGCTGTGCCTCATAGGCTTGGTATTTGAGAGTAGTTTGATGTAAGATTTGTGTGGGTAGCTCAAAACACCTGAATGGTATTGAGCAAAAACAGCTATTTATTAAATATTAAATTGTTAAAAATTACAAAATGCATAAAAATAGAGAAATAAACAGCCTTGCCTCATAGGCATGGTCTTAGAGAGTAGTTTGATGTAATATTTGTGTGGGTGGCTCAAAACACCTGAATGGTATTGAGCAAAAACAGTGATTTATTAAATATTAAATTGTGAAAAATTACAAAATGCATAAAAATTGAGAAATAAACAGCTTTGCCTCGCAGAACTGGTCTTGGAGAGTAGTTTGATGTAAGATTTGTGTGGGTAGCTCAAATCATGTAAAATATATTATTTTTTGTTTCTGAAGAGTGACACGTTCGAAATTTTGCTGACTGTCCCTAAGTGAACCATGACGTCTCTGAGTAGGGGCAGATTTAGCGCGGCTGCCCAAAATCAGACTCCATGAAGCGGACTGACGAGAGCAATGCAGCGCTGAAACCACGGAGCTCGAATATCCAACGTCTAACCTAAAACTAACTTTACCGCGGTAGCATTGAGGGGCTAACTTTTGTTGTACCTCGTTTCCCTCCTTGAGGGAACATTGGTTATGGTCATAACCTCCAGTTCCCTTTCGGTCGGTTCACTCGGTACAACACATTAGTATGGGGATATACCATCACGCCCCGGAAATGCATATGCAGAAAAACTTGGCCTCAGGTTCTGACAAGCAGGAGGATGTTCATTGCTCCTGTGCTGAAAGAACAGCCTTGGTGACGTCACGCGTTGTGACGTCCAAGCTGTAGAATTTTATGAACATGTTAAGAGATGCCCAGTTAGCAGTAGAACAAATGTCTGCCACTGGGACACCTTTAAACAGTGCCCATGAGGTGGCCATACCTCTGGTTGAATGCGCATGCACGCCGCTGGGAGCTTGTCTGCCCTTACTAGTAAAGGCTCGAGAAATAACCTCTATAACCCAGTGGGAGAGGCGTTGTTTAGACAGAGCTTTTCCGGCCACAGTGTTGGCAAAACACACAAACAACTGGTTGGTTTTGCGCCAGCTTTTTGTCCTTTCCATGTAAATGCGTAATGCGTGCACCGGGCAGAGAGCGTTCATGCGCCTCTGCTCTGCAGTCAACACTGGCGGTGAAGGGAAAGCCGATAGTTCAAAAGAAAGGCTCTTATATGATAAAGAAGGCACTTTAGGGACGTAGGCTGGGTTGGGGCGTAACGTCACCTTGGAGCTAGGGCTGGGCCATATCATATTGTTCACGATAATACCGGTAAAAATAGCTTGCCCGGGCAAAAAAAAAGATATCATGATATGCTAATTTCATGACGTGATACGTAAGGACGCCCCGCCCCCCAACCGAGCGCTTCAAACTGAACTGCGCACCTCTCTTCCACCAGTCTGTACTGGTCTAAAATGATAAAAACAAACCGCGCGTCGTGTCAGCTTCTGTCCCCTGCTCTGAACAGCAGGTAGAGGATCAAATGCCCCCACCCGCCCCCACACCCCACTGAGCAGCCGCGCTGCGGGCTGGTCTCCCTCGCTCTGAAAACTGTCTCTACAAACACGCGCAGCTCTCCACGAACCAAGAGAAAACCACAGTGAAGTTATTTTCAAGTTGGAAGTTGGATATTCGAGCTCCGTGTCTTCATCGGTGCGTTGCTCTCGTCAGTCCACTTCATGGAGTCTGATTTCGGGCAGCCGCGCTGAGTCTGCCCCTATTCAGAGACGTCATGGTTCACTTAGGGACCGTCAACAAATTTTCGACCGTGTCACTCTTTAGAAACAAAGAATAATATATTTTACATGGAGAGTGATTTAGGAAACTACACCTGAACTTTAGTTTTTGTGGTGGTTTTTGTTTATCAATCAATCAATCAATCTTTATTTATAGAGCCCTTTTCAGCAGCCAGAAGGTGCACAAAGTGCTGAACAATACAGAAATAAAACAAACAATAAAAAATAACAATAAAAAACAGCCAGTTAAAAATTAAAAACAATTTAGACCTAACAAGAATGTCAAAGAACTACTAGGTATTAAAAGCCTAAAGATAGTCCATTATATTTTGTGCAGACTTTTTCAATCTAAATAACAGATCTTTTTTATTTTTATACTGACTGAATACTTTACTAAATAAAGTAATTTCAGTCAAATTAACCCTTGTTGTTTAAAAAAAATTATAATACTGCAAAGCAACATGTTAAATTAATTTTGTCAAATAAATAAATTTGATTTCTTTTTTTTTTGGGGTTATATCACGAAATTTATCGTTATCGTGATATCGCTCTGAAATATCACGATATAATTTTTGAGCCATATCGCCCACCCCTACTTGGAGCCATCATATGTAAATTGGGTGAACAAGTGGTGAACCACTTGTGCACCCAATTTTGGGTTGGGGCGCAACGTCACCTTGGAGCCATCATATGCAAATTGTGCTGCTTTTCACCCACTGAAGTGGTGAGAAGCAGCACTGGACTGTTGCTCAGTGGTCCAAAGTACTTTTTTTGGATGAAAGCAAATTTTGCATGTCATTCGGAAATCAAGGTGCCAGAGTCTGGAGGAAGACTGGGGAGAAGGAAATGCCAGAAGTCCAGTGTCAAGTACCCACAGTCAGTGATGGTCTGGGGTGCCATGTCAGCTGCTGGTGTTGGTGCACTGTGTTTTATCAAGGGCAGGGTAATTGCAGCTAGCTATCAGGAGATTTTGGAGCACTTCATGCTTCCATCTGCTGAAAAGCTTTATGGAAATGAAGATTTCATTTTTCAGCACAACCTGGCACCTGCTCACAGTGCTAAAACCACTGGTAAATGGTTTACTGACCATGGTACAGTATTACTGTGCTCAATTGGCCTGCCAACTCTCTTGACCTGAACCCAACACTATGGATGAGCTTAAGGCCGCTATCAAAGCATCCTGGGCCTCCATAACACCTCAGCAGTGCCACAGGCTGATTGCCTCCATGCCACGTCGCATTGAAGCAGTCATTTCTGCAAAAGGATTCCCGACCAAGTATTGAGTACATAACTGAACATGAATGATCTGTGTCTGATATGGACGGACTGGAGCCGCGCCTGTTTGTGACACCGCGCAGCAGGGCGGGGGAGGAGGGGACAGCTGTCTGTGCCGGCTGCAGAGCAGGGGGGAGAGAAGCGACGCGCGCGCGTTGTTTTTAACATTTTAGCAGTAACTAATTAGCGTTTTACACCAGTAGACTGGTGGAGGGGAGGTGCGCAGTTGTTTAAAGCGCTCGGGTGTTAAGGGACGGGGCGCCCTGACGTAATACGTCATGAAATTAGCATATCATGATATAAGTTTTTTGCCCGGGCAAGCTTTTTATGCCTGTATTACCGGTAACGATATGATATGGCCCAGCCCTAACGTAAAGTATTAAATAAATCCTTTGATTTTTGTAATTTCATCCTTTTAGGATCATTTTTGTTACTTTTCAGTTGGCAGTGTAGTGCAAATATTGCATAACGCTGCCGGCTACCAATTGTCGAATATAAATAGCGGATTAGATTAGCTTCCCCTAATTTTCATAAGACATTTGTGCTTTTGAAATTGTGGACCTAAAAAAATTAAAAAGCGTTTTAGAAATTGTGGAACTAATTTTTGGATTAGCGCTGCCCAGCACTGCTTACAACTATTGCTAGACAGAAATTTGGCTTTCAGCACCATTAAAATGTATGCTGCAGCAATTTCTTCATGCCATCAGGGGTTTAATGATAGAACAGTGTTTGATCACCCCCTAATGAAACGTTTCGAAGGGTGCTCGCCGTTTTTAGCCTGGGTTTCCCGGTCCTTGGCTCCTCAATGGGACCTGGTTACTGTGTTAAACGCACTAACTAAGGATCCTTTTGAGACACTAAATGAGGTCCCACTAAAGTTCCTGTAATTCAAAACAGCTCTGTTGTTGGCTCTTACGTCAGCTAAAAGAGTGAGTGACCTTTCTGGACTGTCTGTTTCTCCTTCCTTCTTAATGATACAAGGAGATGGGAGTTCTGATGAACTTAGGCCTAATCCAGCATTCATACCAAAGGTCATAACGTCTTCATTCAAGTCCAGGATCAACTGGACGGTTTTTGCCTTCCTCCTCACTCTAAACCAGAGGAGGAGCAGCTACATTTGATTTGCCCGGTTCTAGCTCTCAGATGTTATGTAGAACGCACAGCCGCAATACGTAAATCTGAAAAGCTCTTTGCACATTTCAGAGAAGGCTCTCAAGGTCAACCTTTGACCCTTCAGCGGTTGTCGCATTGGTTGTTTGAGGCCACCTCCCAGGCTTACAGTTCTGCTGGCCTTCAGCCTCCCGAGGGCATTAAAGCTCATCCCACTCGAGGGATGGCGACTTCCACAGCCTTGTTCAACGGTCTGTCGGTACAGGATATCTGCTCTGTAGCTTCTTGGTCGTCAGTAACTCATTTTATCCGTTTTTGTCTACGAGATGTCTCCAGCTCCTCTTTGACATTTTCTGTTCTCAGGGGTGCAACGGAGTAAAAACTTTTCATTATCAATACCATTATTGATTAAATGACACAGTCGTTTCTGTCTTTATTGATGGGTGATGTAGTACAGCAGAGTCGGTAGAACGTGTGCTTCCTGCTTCTGACTCTGCTTCGGTTACTTGTTATTTCACCATCAGTTATCAGATTTCACCTGCTAAGTACCTTCAGTGAGGGTGGCGGCTGCCAGGTTGTTTGGTCCCAGTCAGACCCAGTGAGGCATGGACCATATCCGGCTCCGCCTTTAACCCACTAGGGCGTGGCTTAAAGGGCGGCAGCCTGCATGAGATAGAACGTTGGTTACGTATTGTAACCCCAGATTCTATGAATGCAGGCGTAGCCCTTTAAGCTCCTCTGCCTCCCTGGCTCTCTATACATAGTTCCCACACACGCCCCCAGTATTGCGCAATACCGGCTTCCGCACCACATCTAAAGGCGGAAAAGGCGAACAAGATGGCGAACAAGCAGACGCGAACAACCAGAGCAAATTATACGGACAAAAACATGAGCTACACACAGCTAAATACATTACTAGCTTCACCAAGGAACAAGAGCAAAATGGCAGTGGTCGGAGTTAAATGAGTTTGAGAAAGAAATCATGGCAGACGAATCGGACAACTAGTCACAAAGTAGTTACTCTATCATTAATTATTTAATTACTACGAGGAGCGCACACCGGCTTCACAGCGCAGAGCTTCACAGCTTTAAATCCAAAAAAGATGTGTAAACTGTCTCAATCATATCTAACCAGCTAAATAAAAGTTTAACTAAAATAACACACAGCCGGCACAAACAGTCCAAGCTGAACACAGACCAGAACCAGCACTTTGAGTGTTACCGTGTTGGAAGTTAGCATGTCGCGTTAGCATCTGTCGCACGGAGGCTCATGGCGAGCTCAGGTAGGTCGCACGGCGTGGATCCGTCGCGGCCGCGGGGGCACGTCCCATGGGACCGACGCGTCTCCCGCACGACTTGGCTCCCGTCCTCCTTCCCCCACATGGGCGGTCTGAGACCGTGAGGAGGTCGTTGTTGCGTTAGCGAGATGCTAAGCTAACCACATCAAGACGGTGTTGCTAAATAATGGGGGGGAAAAAACAGCTCTAACACACAGACAGTTGTACTCTAACATTGTTCTGACATAGTTTCACAAAATGATTTATGTAGAATATTTTGTTTACCGGCAAAAAGGACGTCTTCCAGAGCAGATCCTTCCGAGCAGTCGGAGAGCGATGGAGCTGCTGTGAGCTTCTCCGATGAGATAAATCCTTCACATTTACTTTTTTTTGGATTAAGTGAAACCTGCGCGTTGCCCAAACGTCTACCCGACTGGAACACCCACTGACCCAACACGAAGTAACCATTGCAATTAATCAGAGTCAGAGAGTCTTTATTGTCATTTGCACCGCATGTAGTACATGTGATGGAAACGAGATTATGTACACGGGGTCCCAGTTACATCCAACAACAAATGCAAGAGAAAAACAGTAATAACATCTAGAATTAACTAAGAAAAACATCAACTAGTAATACACTAAGCCCTAATATAGTGGAAAAACATCATTATAAACAGCAGCACGAACATGAGTCTGTATGAGCAGATGGTCACAGATGAACACAGCAACAAGAAAACAGATCAGCATCAGCATGATGTGATATTTTGCAGTGTTTATTTTTATTTTATTTTTATTTATTCATGAGTCTAACAGCCTCAGGGTAGAAGCTGTTCCTCAGTCTAGTGGTTCTACATTTGATGCTCCTCAACCTCCGTCCTGAGGGGAGTGGGGCAAAGAGTGAGTGGGGCAAAGAATTAATTAGAAATTAACAAAAAAAACAACGTGAAAAATGGACATCCAGAGACTGCGCTCTAACTGCTGCTCTGCCTTCCTGTATGAGGGTCAAACCGGAAATGCCCGTTATGTGACATCACATGGGAACTATGTACAGTATTGGCTAAAAATTTTACCTTTTGGGAGTCGATTCTCGGTCAGCAGCAGACTAAATAGCAGACCGAGGCGGGGCCCACGGCAGGTGGGCGTGGACTAGAAGTCTTCAGTGATTGGCGCGAAGCGCAGGGGTAAACCCACTAGGGCGTGGCTTAAAGGGCTACACCTGCATTCATAGAATCTGGGGTTACAATACGTAACCAACGTTTTAATGATTTTGGCACCACACCCGAGGATAGACTGCTATTAACAATAGAGAGAATGGAGGGACCTAGAGTGTGAAAAACCTCCTTAGTAGCCGAGGGGGGACCACATCAAAGAGGGAACCAGATGGTTTCAGGTTGCACATTACCTGCTCTAGAGAGGACAGAGAGACTGGTTCAAAATGGTCACAAACAGTAACAGATTTAGGTGGGATGGATGGATCATGAGATGGAGGAGAAATGAGAGCCCGGGTGGTTGCTATTTTATCTAAAAAGAAATGTCGGAAGTTCTCGCACAGATCAGTTGAGGCTTCCAGGGGTGATTGTTCAGTGAGGTGGAGAACAGAGTTTAGGGTGGAGAACAGAACTCGAGGATTGCGAGTACGTACAGTACTGTATTTTACCAAGCACTTAGCCTATCCTAACACAGTACCCTACATAATTATCAAAAACCACATACATTTAGAGTCAGAGTCAGAGAATCTTTATTGTCATTTGCACCTCATGTGGTACATGTGATGAAACGAGATTATGTACACAGGGTCCCAGTTACATCCAACAACAAAATGTAAGAGAAAAACAGTAATAACATCTAGGATTGACTAAGAAAAACATCAACTAGAAATACACTAAGCACTAATGTAATAGAAAAACAAAATCATTACAAACAGACAGCCGCACGAACATAAGTCTATATGAGCAAATGGTCACAGATGAACACAGCAACAAGAAAAACAGATCAGCATCAGCATGATGAATCTGTGTATGGTTCGTTCTTTGGTTATTTCATTTCAAAATAAATACCAAATAACCAAACAAGCTTTGGTTATTCCGTTTTTTCGTTTTAAAACGAAATTACAAAAACGGTTTTTAAACGGTTTTTCGTTATTTCGTTTTTAAAACGAAATTAGAAAAACGGAAATTGCAAAAAATAAAAAAAGGGTACGTTTTGTTTTGTTTGTTTGTTTAACTGCAACGGTTAAACCAAAGACGAGCTTTTATTTTGATGTTATTGGACGGGACCTTAAACCGGAACCGGAAATGGAATATCTGAATGTAAAATAGATACGTTGTTGTCTTATTTAGAGGGCATCAACGCATTTAATTGAGAGCTGATGATCTAACCGTCAACCAGATTTATTTAATATTCCAAGTAAGTAATTAAATCATTACATTTGATAAACTTCCGTGTATGTTTAACAATAATTGACTGTAGGCTAATGCTAATGCAAATGCTTCTCGCTGAGGTCTGTTTACTCATGGATTAATAGCCCAGATTAGGGCTTTTTAATCTTATGTTTTGAATCATTGGCATCAAGTGTTGTGGAATTTGGAATAACACGTAGGGCGAATACGACATCAGAAATTTTACATTTGAAGTAATTAAAAAATAAGTGTGTTCTGGGCAAACCACACGGTTTTATAACAAATACAGTAAATTTATTATTTACCATTTAGATTTGTTTCTCTCTTTCAGGTGCGTGCAGACCTTGTTTTATTGACATCTGATGACAACAGAGGTGTTTTGCCTCACTGATGAAGGTGCTTTTGACACTTTTGAACTAAGAGGCACTAGCCAAGAGGTAACTACATTTTAATTAAAACAGAAACTGGAGATCACATTATTTTTCAATGCTGAAAACTGAGTTTGACTTGAATGTTTGTGTTTTATTTTAAAAAGGTACCGCTTTCTCGAAGCAGCACGCAAGAAAAATATATGCTGTTGTGCTTTAAAATTATCACATGAATCCTGTATAGACAGGATCCTACCACTGTGTAATATAGCAATTAGTCCTCACCAGAGGTTTAAGAATAGACTAAATTAGCTGTTTTCTCATGTTGATTGTTCAAGCACCCCTAAATATAAGACAAACGTTGTTCTGTCGTCAGATGCCTTCTTGTAGTGAATTTCATTTCACTTTTTTTTCTAGGCCGAGGAATACCCAATCAGCTGCCAAAATTGCAGAAAGTCGGTTACCCTTTACAACTGATGCACATCACCTTTGGGATCTTCACTACGAACAGAGTCAACCTTTGGTGTGGACCCATTTCATATTTAAGAAGACAGAAGCCTGGCAGAGGTGGAGTTTGGGACTGCTTACGCAGATTTGTCTATAATTTTTTGACAGTTGTCAGTAATGACTACTGTACAGTATTTTCAATGAAGCACTCTTCTGCTTGCTCCATGTGACAAAGACATATATGAAATGTTTAAGAAGATGTGAAAATGTAATAAATTACTGGTATTCACATGTTCAAAATAAGTGGTGATTGTGAATTAATCCAAAATGATCATTTACAGTACAATACAGTATATATTTATAAAAAAAAAGAGACAAATTCAGTTTTGGTGCAAAACAATCTTTTATTGTAAAATGTCTGTATAAAAAAAACCTTTTGAACATTATAAATGTAAGACAATTTTTTCTCAATGTCATAAAACAATATTGTGATGAAAAATAAATAAAGCAAAAATAAAGAAAACTTTTTTAGGTGTTGTCATGATCTACAGGTGTAGGAAGTTGGTTAGAACACAACTTTGAGTGTATGTGGTATTCAAAATCCTCCCCATGACACTTTGGACAGTAAGTATGGCTGTCCTGCCACTGCTGGACAGGTCTTTCAGGATTTTTTAGATATTCTGCAGACCCTGTGATGCAAGAACAACCTCCTCAATTTGGTCCAATACATTTAGCAGTCCAGTGTCTTCTTGTCAACTGAAAACATAAAACATACTGTTTCAGTCTAGCAAAACAGTCAAACAACTGAAACATTTCATGACTTCAGCTTAAACAATGACCTTTCTCTCTTTCTTTTAGTCCCTCTTAGCCTTTGGAGTTGTCCTTCTGGCACAGCATATGTTTTTCTTGCGTGCCGCTTCCAGAAAGCAGTACCTTTTTAAAATAAAACACAAACATTCAAGTCAAACTAGGGCTGGACAATATGGCCAAAATTTTTATCACGATATATTTCTTAATTTCGGTCGATAACGATATAATTCGATATCGATATAAACAATATAAAAGCCTAAAAAGAAACTATAAACTATACAAATAAATTAATGTTCACCTTTTATTTGTATTTAGCCTCCAAAAAAAATAAAATGGAAATCACTGTCAAATAAACATAAAATTCTCAACCCAATAATTCTTAGTCAGGTCATCTGGACAGTTTCTTTTTTTTATAGAAACGTTTTACCCTCCATCCAGTTTCTATAAAAAACAAACTGTCCAGATGACCTGACCGAGAATTATTGGATTTGGTACCTGGGTTATTGAGCATGAACTTTTCTTGCCATAAAATTCTCAAATGTGTCAATATTAATAGTTTTAACTTTAAACAACTTTAAAATTTACAGCATTGAAATTCATAGTTAATTAAATAAAACTTTTGGGTGTTGTTATTTATAAGAAGCTGACATAGAAATCTCATGTAAATTACGAATAAAAACAACAAAATCAATTGCATTACTGTACAAAGTAAAATAGTTTTCGAATGACAAAGTTTTGAATATATTGTATAATGTAATGATTGTTCCATATTTAATCTATTGTAATGAAGTTTGAGAAAAGCATGCAAAACTATTACAAACCATGTTTTTATTTTACAAAAAAGAGCTATAAGAATTATTATTAGGAAGTGCTATGGTCACCCAACAAATATATTATTTAATCAATTTGAAATTATTAAAATGTTATAATTTGGTTGAACATAGTATTTTACAAGTCATGTATAAAACTCATAAAAATATTACCCCCAAATATTCAATTACAATTTGTTTAAAAAAGAAAAAGAGTCAAAAAACGTTTGTAAAACCTTCATTTAGAACTAGTGTGAAGGAGCTGTGTTGTAAATCGGGAAACAGAATTGTGGAGTTGACTTGATTGATATCATCATAAACATTTATAAAACTATTTATATGTTTTAAAAGATGATTAAAGTTGTTGGGAACGTATAATGCAGGTGAAGGATACCTGGTTTTTTCCCTCTTAGTTCAAAAGTGTCAAAAGCCCCTCCATCAAGCAAAACACCTCTGTTGTCATCAGCTGTCAATAAAACAGGGTCTGCACGCACCTGAAAGAGAGAGAGAAAAAAAAGAGTATCTAAATAGTACCGTAAATAATAAATTTATTTGTTATAAAACCGTGTGGTTTGCCCATAACACTAGCCTAGCCCTCGCCATTCCTACGCAGCTCCGCTCAATTCTCATTTCCCTTCACTGCTGGGTCTGGGACTTCTCCCATCCACAAGGATATCTCCGGTAGATTTTTGACCGGACCAATCAGAGAACAGAAGGCGGAGTTTTGAACGACGTCGACTGACGTCGTCAGTTAAAATGGCTGCCGCCACGAAGGAATTTTCATCAAAACAAGGTAAAAAACTATTATTTCTTTGCTGAGAAAAATATATTTCTTAGCTGACGTTATATCAGAAGTGTTCCTGAGCAATCAGAGAACAGAAGGCGGAGTTTTGAACGACGTCGACTGACGTCGTCATTCAAAATGGCTGCCGCCACGAAGGAATTTTCATCAAAACAAGGTAAAAAACTATTATTTCTCTGCTGATAAAAAATATATTTCTTAGCTGACGTTATATCAGAAGTGTTCCTGAGCTTAACAGTTCCTAAATCAATTCACGAAATGGTCAAATCTGCTGGATTTAAATAGTTTCGGTTTGACATTTTCCAAACAGCCTCGGGTGCGCTACGAAAATAAATGATAAAAAATCGAATTTTATCTCAAATGTTTCATTTAGGCCAACAGTCAGTAAATTAGAGCTATATAATTACACACTGGTAGCAGTAAAAATATCCACCGAGTGGTTTCTGAGCAATTTATCTTATAGCCTGGACCTCGCCAGGCTAAACTAACAAAACTCCGCCTTCCGTTCTCTGATTGGTCCATTCAAAAATCTACCAGAGAAATCGCTGTCTATGGGACAGGTCCCAGACCCTAGTACTGTACAAAGCGAAGTGAAGTACAAGGGTCTGGTTTTAACCAGGCTACCATAACACACTTATTTTTTAATTACTTCAAATGTAAAATTTCTGATGTCGTTATTGTCGCTACTGTTATTCCAAATTCCACAACACTTGATGCCAATGATTCCAAACATAAACATAAGATTAAAAAACTAATCCATGAGTAAACAGACCTCAGCGAGAAGCGTTAGCATTAGCCTACAGTCAATTATTGTTAAACATACACGGAAGTTTATCAAATGTAATGATTTAATTACTTACTTGGAATATTAAATAAATCTGGTTGACGGTTAGATCATCAGCTCTCAATTAAATGCGTTGATTCCCTCTAAATAAGACAACAACGTATCTATTTTACATTCAGATATTCCATTTCCGGTTCCGGTTTAAGGTCCGTCCAATAACATCAAAATAAAAGCTCGTCTTTGGTTTAACCGTTGCAGTTAAACAAACAAACAAAACAAAACGTACCCTTTTTTTATTTTTTGCAATTTCCGTTTTTCTAATTTCGTTTTAAAAACAAAATAACGAAAAAACCGTTTAAAAACAGTTTTTGTAATTTCGTTTTAAAACTAAAAAACGGAATAACCAAAGCTTGTTTGGTTATTCCGTTTTTATTTTGAAACGGAATAACCAGAGCCCTATATAGAGAGAGTTGCGACACTCTTTGTACTCGCCGACAGGCGGTCACGTGGTTCCCGCAGCTCTCAAATGTTCCAAACAGCTCGTCGCTGCCAGTCAGTTTGAGCAGCTACTGGCGCAACATGGCACAAAAAAACGACTTTTCTTACTTTGTCCAGCGTCTTTCAGTAATTATTGAGCAGTAACAAACTGATTACTTAACTGATTATTGATTATTTCACTGACTGTGCGTTTTTTAAAAGCATTTTTAGATGTGGCAGATGCTTTTATCATTACAGTGAAATGAAACCGTAAACACATTTGTTAGAAAAAAATGTCTATGCAATACAATGATCAATATAGCCATGTCAACAGTGTTTTATAATGTTACACACGTAAAAAAAAACAACAACAGAGAAACACCTGTTATGAAGCTATTTCTGATGTGCATGAGAATGCTCCAGCATCCACCATTCGATCTGCTCCAGTTTACCTTATCTTCTGGGATGAAGTCTTCATTTCTGCACATTAGATAATTGTTCTATTTTTTTTTTAAATTAGCAAATGAGTACCTGGATAACAGAGTTGATTGTGCTTGTAGCCCGACTGATTAAAATGTTAATTTAAATGAAACAGTTTGGTTAAAATCATAACAGGTGACAAAATAAGTGTTAATTGTGCAAAAATAAATTATCAAACAATTTTATATAAAATATGTAAAATGTAAAACAAGCTTTAATAAAGTACTTTACAATTTACAGCAGAAGCACCATCACCATCACAACACAAACTGTGATGACATTTTAATCTGCACAAACATTTTCAACCAGAGCTCAAAATGTTTAACTGTCAAAGAAATGTGCAACGAAATAAACTAGTGTCACTCCACAGGCACATTTTGAGAGAGGGCACTTCACAAAGACACAGTCAAACCGTGTGAGACTGAAGGAGGTTCCAACCATTTGTTCATCATCCAGAATCAAATGAAAAGTCCAGCAGAACTTTCACTGACCAGTGATCACACACATTGTTCTAAAGTTCCTGTTTTTACTTTTCTACATTCACCTTATAATCTTGCTGTTTTTGCAATCTTATTTTAATTTGATTAAAAAAAAATAACCTGTATGTCTCTTTTATAACTGTCTATTGTTGTCACTGTTGTCATCATTCTTTGTTAAAATCAGCTCTGTCTTGTAAATAAGTCCTCACGGCTCAATGGGATTAACCTGTATAAATAAAGGTTGAATGAAAAAAGTAAACTTTGGTACGAAAGGTGTTAAATAATACACGTCACATTTTTATTGAACAATAATCTTCATGCTAACAGTACCATTGTAATTTCAGAGATTGAGGAGAAATAGAAGTGAGGTGAGTGAGATGAGGGGAAGATGAAAATGTAGCCTCAGAGGACAGGGATGATGATCCAGGATCGACAGGACCAGGAGGAGGTATCAACAGGACCAGGAGGAGGTATCAACAGGACCATGAAGATGTATCAACAGGACCAGGAGGAGGTATCAACAGGACCATGAAGATGTATCAACAGGACCAGGAGGAGGTATCAACAGGACCAGGAGGAGGTATCAACAGGACCAAGAAGATGTATCAACAGGACCAGGAGGAGGTATCAAGAGGACCATGAAGATGTATCAACAGGACCAGGAGGATGGATCAACAGGACCATGAAGATGTATCAACAGGACCAGGAGGAGGTATCAAGAGGACCATGAAGATGTATCAACAGGCGATGCAATCAGGGAACAGAGATGAAAAACCTGAGGGAACAATTACAACACAAAAAAATTACAAAAGCAGGATAGAAGAACTTCAGACATGAAAATTAACACAGTCCTGTGAAGAAAAATGTTAATGGAAAATACTGACATTTTTTTTTACTAAAGATCAAATGAAGAAGAATAACTTCCCAGTTCCATCTGATAGTTTAATCATTAAAAAAATTGTTACTGTTCTACAATTTATTGATGCCGTCTCAGCTCAACTTGATAATAATATAATAATAATAAACTTCATTTGTATAGCACCTTCCTACAATGCCTTGCACTGACCAAGGTGCTTAACAGGACAGAAAATATAAAAACCGGTACAATAAATCAGTGAAGATAAAATAAAAACAGCAGCAATAAAAGGAGGTAATGGAAATAAAAATACTACATACTAAAATACCAAAGTAATAAAAGTTACACACTGAAAGCTTTTTTGAACAAGTGGGTCTTCAGTCTGGTTTTGAACAGAGTCAGATCAGAGGTGGCACGCAGCTCAAGGGGGAGGCTGTTCCAGGCTTTTGGGCCGGCAACAGAAAAGGACCGGTCTCCCCATTGTTTGTACCTTGAGCGAGGCACCTCCAGCAGGTGTTGACTGGCAGATCGTAAAGCTCTGCCGGGCTGATGGACTTTCAAAAGTTCTGAGATGTAGAGAGGTGCAAGTCCATTCAGAGCTTTGAAAACAACTTGACCCATAACTAATAATATAAAACTATAATGTAAATTAACAGTTCTGCAGTAAATACCAACTTTGTGAAGGTTATGGTTTTAAAGTAATTTTATTCAAACATCTTGATTAAGATATTATTGTTTAAGACAGAAAATTAGATATTGTACCTTTGTGATACTTTGCAACATTCAAGTCATTCTCCTGTAGTTCACCTGGAAAACATAAAAAAAATACTCATCTCCACGATCACGTTTCTTTAAAGATAGTGTCACAAATTTATGCTGCAGTCTTTGACAAAAGATCTATAACTTTAAATTAACCACGTCAATCTCTCAGGAAAAAAAAGGCTATATTTTGAGAGTTCAGTGGAATTACCATTAAAAAAAACTTTCAAAATTGAAGCTGTACTAAATATTTTAAAACGCTGAATTAGACAGAAATAGATCAGTTTACACCAGTCATGATTGCAGAGCTAGCTGCTGTTAAAACACAACTACTGTAGCTAACTAACATGTTTAATGAAGAAAAACTGTCGACATGAAGTATTAATGTTGATAAAATGGTACAGAACAGTCAGCTAACGCTTCACAAGGGCAAAAGAAATTTGTATTTTTATCAACTTACCGGAGAAAACACGTCTGAAACATCAACAATGAACGACGTTTGATACTAGCAGCGCTGCTGTTTGAAACAGTTCTTCCGGAACAAATCGCCCCTCCATGACCCACGTGACTTCCGCATTCCATTCTTACAATGGGAGTCTATGGGAGTGTCGCAACTCTCTCTATATAGGGCTCTGGGAATAACCAAAGAACGAACCATACACGGATTCATCGCGTCAACACTAGGGCTGAACGATTTTGGGAAAATAATCTAATTGCATTTTTTTTCTATAAATTGCAATTGCGATTAAAACGTGATTATTTCTTTAATATCTTCTCAAGTATTTTTTAACAAACAAGCAATAAATAAATTGTTTTATAATAAGCGATGTCAGATTTATTTAAAGCAGAGATTACAATAAAGCAAACAAATCTATGCCTTTTCTTTTCACCATTTCTATTTTTTCTTGTTTCATAAACATAATAATAAACATGTTAAGTGAACTTCCTAACTACTGTTTGAACTTCACATGACAGTTAATAAATAAATGTAAAAAATTAGCTATGAAAAGAATTACTGTTTGAAGTTCAAACTAGGGCTGAAAGATTAATCGCATTTGCGATAATCTCGCGATATGTTAAAACGCGATTCACTAATCGCACGGGCTGCGATTTGACTGGTCAGCGCGATTTGACTGGTCACGTGACTTGGGAGTAAGCCAAGCGGAACGGAGCAAAACCAAGCAGGCAGGGAGGGGGACACCGCACGCTCTAACACAATGGCTTCAGGCTCGACATAAGTCATAAAAGTTAAAAATTCAGGTAAGTTAGTCCATGTAAACGTGTATCTGATGAGACAGCGGGAGAGAAACAGAAAGCGAGCTGGTCATGTGACCGGGCCTGTTGTTGACGCCGCCCTGTTAGCAGCTAGCTCAGCAAGCTAACGTTCTGCGTGAAAAAGCACGTTCATTATCTGATTAAAAAAAAAAACAGTTTTGTCATTACGTAGTGATATGAATGAATACAGAACCAGTAACACACACGTTTTGCGCAAGCTGTTTTTATTTTTTTAACTAGCGGTGTTTAATGTTGTTATCTTAGCTTTAGCATAGCTATTTAGATGAGGTGATGCACTTTCTCATTACGTGTACCTATTACCAAACCTGGTCGTGATGTCACAACTATTATACTATCCTTTTTATTGTCTGTTTTAAATAAAATGTTAATTATTATGTTCAGTAATGTGAAGCTATTTAGTCATCACGTTTTGCATTCACTTAACGTTGACAAACTGGGAAAAGCTAAAACCTGTACATTGTTTTTAACTAACAACGTGAGAAGATTTTTCTGGTCCTCAATTTTTGCACGAGTGAGAGGTGAGGATGTGAATGTGTGTATTTATTTATTTTATTTTGTATTACAGGACATGACAGAGTGTCTCTCCCACAGTTGAAAGAAGGCAGCAGCAATGACTGAAGAGGGAGCTCAAACTTTCTGAACACAGCCTCATCACTGAATGTCCAATAGAAGATGGGGATCCAAAGAAATGAAGTGTTAGAGCAGCTCAAAGCCATTTCTCTGTTGCTGTCAGGTGACTGTTATGCACGCTCCCTTATACCAACCTGGCAGAATATTGAGGTGTTGGAGTCTGTTCACAAGGCTCTGCATCCTGCTGTTACTGACGGACTATGTTTACATTATTGTTCCAAGAGTTTTTTATTTTTAACCATCCATCCATCCATTTTCGTCTGCTTATCCGGGATCGGGTCGCGGGGGTAGCAGCCTAAGTAGGGAGGCCCAGACTTCCCTCTCCCCAGCCACATGGAGCAGCTCCTCTGGGGGAATCCCAAGGCGTTCCCAGGCCAGCCGAGAAACATAGTCCCTCCAGCGTGTCCTGGGTCTTCCTCTGGGCCTCCTCCCGGTGGGACATGCCCGGAACACCTCCCCAGGGAGGCGTCCAGGAGGCATCCTAACCAGATGCCCGAGCCACCTCAACTGGCTCCTCTCGATGTGGAGAAGCAGCGGCTCTACTCCGAGTCCCTCCCGGATGACTGAGCTTCTCACCCTATCTCTAAGGGAGAGTCCAGACACCCTGCGGAGAAAACTCATTTCAGCCGCTTGTATCCGAGATCTCGTTCTTTCGGTCACAACCCAAAGCTCATGACCATAGATGAGGGTGGGAACGTAGATCGATCGGTAAATTGAGAGCTTTGCCTTTCGACTCAGCTCTCTCTTCACCACGACAGACCGGTACAGCGCCCGCTTCACTGCGGATGCTGCACCTATCCGCCTATCGATCTCACGCTCCAGTTTTCCCTCATTCGTGAACAAGACCCCGAGATACTTAAACTCCTCCACTTGGGGCAGGACCTCATCCCCGACCCGGAGAGGGCATGCTACCCTTTTCCGGCTCAAGACCATGGCCTCGGATTTGGAGGAACTGATCCTCATCCCGGCCGCATCACACTCGGCTGCAAACCGCTCCAGCGAAAGCTGTAGATCACGATCTGATGAAGCCAATAGGACCACATCATCTGCAAAAAACAGAGAAGCGATTCTAAGGCCACCAAAACGGATCCTCTCAACACCTTGGCTGCGCCTAGAAATTCTGTCCATAAAAGTTATGAACAGAATCGGTGACAAAGGGCAACCTTGGCGGAGTCCAACTCTCACTGGAAACGAGCCTGACTTACTGCCGGCAATGCGGACCAAGCTCTGACACCGGTCGTACAGGGACCTAACAGCCCATATCAATGGGCCTGGTACCCCATACTCCCGGAGTACCCCCCACAGAACCCCCCGAGGGACGCGGTCGAATGCCTTTTCCAAGTCCACAAAGCACATGTAAACTGGTTGGGCAAACTCCCACGCGCCCTACCCAGGACCCTGCTGAGGGTGTAGAGCTGGTCCAGTGTTCCACGACCAGCACGAAAACCACACTGCTCCTCCTGAATCCGAGGTTCGACTATCCGACGGACCCTCCTCTCCAGAACCCCTGAATAGACCTTACCAGGGAGGCTTAAGAGTGTGATCCCCCTATAGTTGGAACACACCCTACGGTCCCCCTTTTTGAATAGGGGAACCACCACCCCAGTCTGCCAATCCAAGGGAACTGCCCCCGATGTCCACGCGATATTGCAGAGTCGCGTAAGCCAACACAACCCCACAACATCCAGAGCCCTAAGGAACTCAGGGCGAATCTCATCCACCCCTGGAGCCCTGCCACCGCGGAGCTTTTTAACCACCTCGGTGACCTCAGCTCCAGAGATTGGAGAGCCCGACCCAAAGTCCCCAGGCTCCGCTTCCTCAGTGGAAGACGTGCCAGTAGGATTGAGGAGGTCTTCGAAGTACTCCGCCCACCGACTCACAACATCCCGAGTTGAGGTCAACAGCACGCCATCCCCACCATAAATGGTGTTGGTCGCGTACCGCTTTCCCCCCCTGAGACGCCGGATGGTGGACCAGAATCGCCTTGAAGCCGTACGGCTATTTTTAACTTTACATCTAAAACATTTAATAAGAACAGATACTAGTTTATTTTGTGTTCACTGAGTTTGAATTCCCAGAACGAGTTGGTTAAAGCAGATTCTCTTTGTTTTTTGCACTTTATTTTTTATGATGTTACTGGCTGGAAAGCAGTAAGTTAAATTTTTTTATATCTAATTTTTTATATTTATTTATTAACTGTCATGTGAAGTTCAGACAGTAGTTAGGAAGTTCACTTAACTTGTATACTATTGTGTTTATGAAACAAGAAAAAATAGAAATGGTGAAAAGAAAAGTCATACATTTGCTTGCTTTATTTAATCTCTGCTTTAAATAAATCTGACATTGTTTAATATAAAACAGATTGATTTATTGCTTCTGTTTGTTGAAAAATACTTGAGAAGGTATAAAAAAATTTGCATTTTAAATCGCAATTTATAGAAAAAAATTGCAATTAGAATATTTTCCAAAATCGTTCAGCCCTAGTTCAAACAGTTCGGTCAGTGATCCCTGTCAGCTGATACTTTGCTTACCGTACTTGAGGTTGAAGCACTGGTTGTTGTCATTCTAGCCATGCTACCATCGTGAATGTCTTTGTGGTGTTTTTTTTAATGTGTTGATAAAGATTTGTGTCACATGACCAGTCAAATTGCAGCCTTCACTATTAGAAAATCTACTTTTATTTATATTGCAATATTATTGCAAATGCAATTAATTGTTCAGCCCTAGTCAACACTTCAGTCAAAAAGTTCAGCACTTTATGAAAAAGCTAAAACTGATATTGTCAACAATCACTGGAGCTCATTAAAGCCCTGATGATGATGATGATGATGATGACGATGACGATGATGATGACGATGATGATTAAATTTTTTTTTACTTTGTGTTTTATTTCCAGTCTGGGACAGAGACAGCAGCGGAGTCTTCCTGTTCAGGGAAATCCACCTGAGATCACCAGCAAAGAAGTCGGTGATGACTGAACTCTGAACTTTTCCAGGGACAGGTGGGAGCAGGTCCAAGAAGAGGTAGTGAGTAATGAGGACAAATACAGCCCTAGGGCTGGGCGATATGGACCAAAATTTATATCTCAATATTTTTATGATATATCGCAATATACGATATATATCCCGATATAATTTTCTTTCCATAAAAGAATAACAAAAATATATTTGAGTCAAAGCTTTGTCCCAGTTGTCACACAGCATTAACAAACAGTGTTGGGTCTCTACAAAATAAATGTCTAAAAAATAAACTATTTGCATACAATAATTTATTTTTTAGACATTTATTTACACATATTAAATAATCCTCGTCAGCTGAGGGCAGCTGTGGCTGAGAGGCTAAAGCAGTCTCCTCTAATTGGAGAGCTGCTGGTTCAATTCCACCAGCAGTCACATGCTGAAGTACTCCTGGGCAATGGGCAACACTGAACCCCTCATTGCCTCTGATGTGTGTCCCATCAGTGTATGAATGTGATAAAGTACTGATTACTCTTTGCAGAGATCTAGTAAGTGCTGTATGAATGAGGACACAGATTGTGTATAGACTCTTTATAAGATAGAAAAGGGCCTTCACATTAGTCAGTGTGTTTGTGAACTGCAGTAATGTGAACCTCCACTCAAAAACGTGAACCGAATGTTTTTACAGCCTGCTGCTTCCTTAAAACAAACTACGGGTCCGAGCTCATTTAGCTGTGCTGAACTTTATGAGAGGAGCAGAGAGAGGTGGAGACATTATTAAATCAGCAGTTTATCATATCGATAAAGACACGGTCAGTCTCAGCTGTGGAAGAAGACGGCTAAAGAGTTAGCCATCTTGTTAGCCGCTAAGGACCGTATCTTTAGAGATATGATGAACTGCTGATTTGTTAATGTCTCCACCTCCCTCTGCTCCTCTCATAAAGTTCTGCACGGCTATATGAGCTTGAACCTGTGGTTTGTTTTAAGGAAGCAGGCTGTAAAAACACTCGGTTCTGCCATTTCACGGTTCAGAGTCAGAGAGTCTTTATTGTCATTTGCACCGCATGTGGTACATGTGATGAAAACGAGATTATGTACACGGGGTCCCAGTTACATCCAACAACAAATGCAAGAGAAAAACAGTAATAACATCTAGAATTAACTAAGAAAAACATCAACTAGTAATACACTAAGCCCTAATGTAGTGGAAAAACATCATTATAAACAGCAGCACGAACATGAGTCTGTATGAGCAGATGGTCACAGATGAACACAGCAACAAGAAAACAGATCAGCATCAGCATGATGTGATATTTTGCAGTGTTTATTTTTATTTTATTTTTATTTATTCATGAGTCTAACAGCCTCAGGGTAGAAGCTGTTCCTCAGTCTAGTGGTTCTACATTTGATGCTCCTCAACCTCCGTCCTGAGGGGAGTGGGGCAAAGAGTGAGTGTGCTGGGTGAGTGAGGTCTTTCATGATGCAGGTGGCTCTTTTCCTGCATCTGGAGGTGTAAATGTCTGTGATGGTGGGGAGACTGACTCCAACAGACTTCTGTGCAGCCTTCACCACTCTCTGTAGAGCTTTCCTCTCTGCAACTGTGCAGCCTCCATGCCACACATTGATGCTGGAGCACAGGATGCTCTCCACTGCACACCTGTAGAAGGAGGTGAGACTGGGCTGCTCAGACCAGCTCGTCTCAGCCGTCTGAGGAAGTAGAGTCTCTGATGACCTTTCTTGATCAGGCTGGTGGTGTTGTTGCTCCAGCTGAGGTTATCATTCAAGTGTACACCCAAGTATTTGTAGCTGGAGACCACCTCCACCGCAGATCCACCTATGTTCAGTGGGGCGTGGGTAGGGCTGGGCGATATGGACCAAAATTAATATCTCAATATTTTTATAATATATCGCGATATAAGATATATATCTCGATATAATTTTCTTTCCATAAAATAATAACAAAAATATATTTCTGAGTCAAAGCTTTGTCCCAGTTGTCACACAGGCACATTTATTAACAAACAGCTGTAACTCTACAATATAAATGTCTAAAAATAAACTATTTACTTACATTAATTTATTTTTCAGACATTTATTTACATATGTTAAATAATAATCTTCTTCAGCTGAGGCAGCTGTTTCTGAGAGGCTAGAGCAGTCTCTTCCAATGGGAGAGTTGGGGGTTTGATTCCACCAGCAGTCACATGCTGAAGTGTTCCTGTACAAGACATTGAACTCCTCATTGCCTCTGATGTGTCCCATCAGTGTATGAATGTGATAAAGTACTGATTAATCATTGTACAGATCTAGTAGAGTGCTGTATGAATGTGTAAATGAGGACATAGATTGTGTTGTAAAGAGCTTTGAGTGTCTTGATAAGATAGAATGGTGCTTTCACGTTAAGGCCGAGATACACTTGAGCGTCCTCAGGTACGCCACTCTACGCGCGCATTTTGTGCGCATGTGTTTTGCTGCTATACTTCAGAAACTATCAGCTTTCAAACGCTCGCGTTCTCCTTGTTGTAATATGAGCAGCTGCGCACGGAGGGGACTCAACTGAGCTCGCTGATTGGTCACTTGCTGACACGCCTACTGAAATGATTGACAGCTTTCAGTCAGCTCATGTAGCTCGCTGAAGACCGCGGCGGTGTTCTGATACGGTGTTTCTACTATATATGTTATAAAAAGTTCTCTCAGAAATAAAAATAATAACAGGGAGTGCTTTTCCTGCAGCACACAGCCCACCAGGGATATTTAAAACATCGCGCACCCAGGTAGGACCTGAATTCATTCATTTCATTCATGGAGTGAACGGAGGAAGAAGTGATTACTTGACTTTAGGCAAAAAAACAAAAGAAAAGGCCCGATCAGCGATAAAGAAGGGGAATTTATTTCATTTGTGTAACATACAAAACAGTCCGGCGCCGGGGAAGTTTATGGTCAGACACCGCGCATCGCGCACGCGGACGTAAAAAAAAAGCTTTGCGCGTATGTGCCCTGAGGGGCTACGCGGGGCTACGCTTTTGCCTTGACGTACGTACGTTGCGTATAGGCGTATCGTGAGAACGCTCAAGTGTATAGGCCGAGATACACTTGAGCGTCCTCAGGTACGCCACTCTACGCGCGCATTTTGTGCGCATGTGTTTTGCTGCTATACTTCAGAAACTATCAGCTTTCAAACGCTCGCGTTCTCCTTGTTGTAATATGAGCAGCTGCGCACGGAGGGGACTCAACTGAGCTCGCTGATTGGTCACTTGCTGACACGCCTACTGAAATGATTGACAGCTTTCAGTCAGCTCATGTAGCTCGCTGAAGACCGCGGCGGTGTTCTGATGCGGTGTTTCTACTATATATGTTATAAAAAGTTCTCTCAGAAATAAAAATAATAACAGGGAGTGCTTTTCCTGCAGCACACAGCCCACCAGGGATATTTAAAACATCGCGCACCCAGGTAGGACCTGAATTCATTCATTTCATTCATGGAGTGAACGGAGGAAGAAGTGATTACTTGACTTTAGGCAAAAAAACAAAAGAAAAGGCCCGATCAGCGATAAAGAAGGGGAATTTATTTCATTTGTGTAACATACAAAACAGTCCGGCGCCGGGGAAGTTTATGGTCAGACACCGCGCATCGCGCACGCGGACGTAAAAAAAAAAGCTTTGCGCGTATGTGCCCTGAGGGGCTACGCTTTTGCCTTGACGTACGTACGTTGCGTATAGGCGTATCGTGAGAACGCTCAAGTGTATCTTGGCCTTAAGTCAGCGTTTGTGAACTGTGAGAGGAGCAGAGGGACACAGCAGCTGTCTGAGCGTGTGTGAAGCTCCCAGCTAGACGACAGACCCGTCTTCTTATTTGAAATAGTTCAGAGCTCATTTATTCGTGCTGTGTGCCTTTTAGAGGAACACAGAGAGGAAGCGCGACATTAATAAATCAGCAGCTTATCATAGGACACGGTCAGTCAGCTGTGGAAGAAGACGGCTAAAGCGTTAGCCATCTTGTTAGCCGCTACGGACCGTATTTTTAGCGACATGATAAACTGCTGCTTTCTCCACCTCTCTCTGCTCCTCTTAAAAAGCTCTGTGGGTGCGCGCACAGCTCTGAGCTCAGACCCGTGGTTTGTTTTAAGGAAGCAGCAGCTGTAAAAACACTCGCTTCTGCCGTTTCATGCTGCACTCCGCTGTTTAAATGGTGAAAAAGATTCGTAGTTCCGACCTTTCGTCTGGACTATTTTCAGCATTGTCTACAAAAACAAAATTTTTCTGCCCTCATCTGACAATTTAAATCCAAACTACTGTAGCTCAGAAATAACTTTTTTCCCCTCCTCAGCAGCAACTGAGCGGCTCCTCATAGCTGCCGTGTTTGTTGTGCTGAAAGTCTCCGCCCACCTCCTGCAGGAAGGAAGAGGAGGCGCTGAGGGGCCGGGTGAGAAGGAGGGGGGCAAGTGGGAGAAAGGGCCAGTTTACACGGCGCGTATTTTGAGTGTAACCGCTACTTTCTCTTTGCGACTTTGCTTATCGCCTACACGACGCTGCTGGCCCCCCTCTTTGACTCCGATACTTTTCTGACCCTGCTCTCAAGGTGGAAGTTTTTCGCTGACCCCCCGCTGATAATGTAAACATCTCCCGTGGAGCTTTTGTGTCAACCACATGCGCGCAGCCCGCATGCGCGGACAGTCTGACATTTCACGTGTCACGCTGCAAAATATAACAGTTTAACAATAATAAACAGTATTTATGTTGGCGTGGGAGATGTAAATTTATCTGAACTACAGTATCTATCTGGACTCGTTACATTTTTTAAACAGTGCGTAACGTGCTGTGAAAATGAAGACACCAGGTTTATTTTTTATTTATTTATTTATTCAGCACCACAAACTTTACGTAACACAAACACTGAGAATTAAACTGAACACACTATTAAAACACGTGAACCGAACTGTAACTACGTTAATGAACTGGACTCTTGCTGTGTGTTCATCTGGACCCATCAGAACCGCCGAACCGTCTGCCTGTTTGTTGGAACGACAGCTTCTCCACCTGGCAGAAATAAATAAATAAAAACTCTGTTGTTGTGTGATCAAAGTAAACACAAGCAAACATTATATTAAGAACGTTGATTTACCTGCTGTAAGTCAGCTGTTTATCACGTAAAGTCCGGTTCTGGTCCACAGTCCACGTCAGCGTCTGGTGCGTAGCCAAGATGAAGCAGGTCCCACTTGGTGTCAAATCTGCTGACTCTTATCCAAATTCCAGCTTTAACTTGTTAACTTGTTGACAACAACTTGTAGTTAGCTGATTTTAGCCAAAGAGGAAAGCAGACGAGGCAGCTGTTTACCTCATGCCTCATCCTCACCAAACGCATCTCGCGCAGCTGAAGCAGCCACTTTACATTGAAAGTCTAGGGGGCCGCGCATCTTGGAACAGCGGGGCGTGACACGGCGCATCTACAGCATTTCAAGCAGCGCGGCAGCACCCGGCAGCCCCTTGTCACGCACGCGCGCGCAGCCAGCAGCCACTGTAGAAGCTGGGTTTGTCCTGCTTCTTCTGCTCGCAGATTATCAGCAACCACTCGGAAGAGACTCTGCTATGTGATGACGCAACGACGACGGGACTTTCTGTGGACGAAAACAGCATCCGGTAGGAAAATATGGCATTTATAAAGTTGCTGCTTTTTTTTCGAGCGTACATCTCCCCAAACATAAAAAAAAAAGTTTTAATCTCAACAAATACTTTTTGAGCTGCAGTTCGGCTCGTAGAAAACACACACAAGTATTGACGAGGCACGTACAGCTGGTTTTATCTGCCCAGTGTACATAAACAACACGGATCTGACCAGGAAGGGAGCCACGACACGCTCCTCCCACTGCGCGTCTGCAGACGTTCGGTGGGGACAGACATCTGTTTACAGCAGCAAACACAGAGCATTAGGAGCATTTGGATGCGTTAGGTGAGGATGAGGCATCAGGCTGCACGCATGCGCAATAGCGAAGGTTCCAAAAATCACAGCGCCATCTAATGGCCCAGCATGGTAACTACAGTGAAATCATGAGGACGGGGGGTGGAGGGGGAGAGAGTCGTATCCACAGAATTCGACCGTGTCAACGCAAAACTTTTCACCTAATTAACATACCCAAAACATCCGTTTCCCCCACACAGTGTCCGTGTAAACAGGGCTAGCAGCAGCGGGATTTTCATGTCCATCTCGATATAAACGATATAGTCTCGTCTTGTATCTCTTTAGAAAAAATATCGATATTTTAAGAAATCTGGAGACCACTTCCACTCGCAGATCCACCTATGTTCAGTGGGGCGTGGGTGTGTTTGTTCCTTCTGAAGTCCACAATCATCTCCTTTGTCTTCTTCACATTCATGTGAAGATTATTCTCTTTGCACCAGCTCTCCAGGTGTTCCACCTCCTGTCTGTAGCTGGACTCATCATTGTTTGTGATGCATCCCACCACCGCTGTATCATCTGCAAACTTAACAATATGACAGCCTGGATGTGTGGCTGTACAATCATATGTGAGCAGAGTGAACAGAAGAGGGCTCAGCACACATCCTTGGGGAGAGCCAGTGCTGAGGGTTATGGTGGAGGAGGAGAAGTTGTGGATCTTCACGGACTGTGGTCTGTTTGTTAAGAAGTCTAAGACCCAGTTACAAACGGAGGGGCTTAGTCCAAGTGTGGATAGTTTGTCTATCAGAGTTTGGGGGATCATGGTGTTGAAGGCAGATGTGAAGTCCACAAAGAGTATGCGCACGTATGAGTCCTTCTGATCCAGGTGAGTGAGAGCAGTGTGGACCAAAGAGGAGATGGCATCCTCCTCCATCCTGATGCTTTTCTCATCACGGCTGGTGATTTCAACCATGCAGATTTAAAGAGTGTATTTCCGAGGGTGGTCACGTGACCCGGACCAATATGGACGCTTAGAAGTTTGCTCTGCCCCAGGACTCTACTAATTTTCCGATTTTCTACCTCTGACACTTATATTTTGTAAGACATCGAAGATGCCGAAGCCACAACGAGACAAGGAATTTCCTATCTTTACATCGACGGGCAAAACAAGAGCCGCTCAGCAGCAAATACGCGAGGCTAGCGAGGCAGAGCTAGCTGTTGCTAGCCCACCGGAGCTAGCGTCTGCAAACCAAACTACCATGGAGCAGATTTTGGCCGAATTAAAATCTGTGTCTTCCAGGGTAAATGGAATGGATGAAAAGGTTGGCGCCCGTCTCGATGGCATTGATGGCACTCTGAGTGAGATAAAGGTGTCCATTACCTCTGTGGAGGACTCCCTCTCGTCTTTGGCCAGTCGAGCGTCACAGCTGGAGAAGCGCGTAGAGGAGGCTGAGGAAAGGATTTCTGCTGCGGAGGACCGCTCGGAGGACCACAGCTCTCGTTTAGCCTCCATGGAAAAGACGGTGGAGCGTCTCTTGCTGAAAGTCGATGATTTGGAGAACCGTAGCCGCCGCAAGAACTTGAAGATCATCAATCTTCCCGAAGGGACGGAGGGCTCTGTCCCCTTGGTGGATTTCCTCCAGTCAACTCTTCCAGCTCTGGTTGGTCTTCCTCCCGACTTCCCTTCACTGGAGATCGAGCGGGCCCACCGGGCTCTGGCCCCCACCCCCGACCAGGGCAAGCCTCCGAGGAGTGTGCTGGTTCGGTTTGTGAAATTTTCACAGCGGGAGGCTGTTCTTAGAGCTGCTTTGAAGAAACGGGATATCCAACATGGCGGCTCCCAGCTGCGCTTCTACCCCGATTTGTCCTCCGAGGTCCTGCGTAAACGACGTGAGTTTGACACCGTGAGGAGAGCTCTGGCTCAGCTTAATAAGTACCGTGGATTCGCTTATCCAGCTCGCCTCCGGTGTCTGCATGAGGGTCGGATTCGCCTTTTTGACACTCCGGAGTCGGCTACTTTGTTTCTGGACTCGATTAAGTAAGGTAACTTTTCGTTCTCCATTGCTTTTCCTGTTCTTGATGACGAAGTAGAAAGTCGGACATCTTGCTCAGTTCTCTCTGACTGTTCCATCTTTTTCACATTAAGTTCTGGACTATGAAAACATGTTTAAACAAAGAATCATTTCATTTCATACATTTTAGGGTGCGTTGGACTATATTATGGCATTTAAATGCTCTCTCTTTTTTCTATTATAGAGACTGGACACAGAAAAATAATTTCATTTTATTTCATACATTTTAGGGTGTGTCGAACTATATTATAGCATTTAAATGCTTTCTGTTCTATTGTAGAGACTGGAAGCGAATAGAGATAAGGCAATGCGTGCTGGTACTGGACTTTTATTCGCTTACCCATGCATCATTATTATTTCACTTTATTAATATTTCTATATTTTTGTACACATCTTATTTTCCTAGTTTTTTATTTAATGGAGAGAGGACTGTAGGTGGTTAATATTTATCCTGGGGCATTGATGCGGTTTTTGGGTGTCCTGTTTGTTTCTGTGATCACACTGTTTAGATATAGCTTTGTTAAGTTAATCTTAGGTTTTATAGTGACTTCTTTTTTTCATCATCATACTCTAGAATTGATTATTTTTTTATAGTGACTTCTTTTTTTTCCCTGCCATTTGGGGGCAGGATGTGGGTGGGTATGTGCTGTTTGTCATGGGGTTTTGTCTTGTTTTGTTTGTAGCTGCTCCACAATAATTCTGGTTTTCTCCCCTTCATGTCTCCTTTTGGTCTCAGTACTTCATCCATTTTCTTTTAATATCATTTATTGTACGTTAAGTCAGTATGCCTCGGCCACTTAGTCTCATTTCCTGGAATGTCCAGGGACTAGGTCATGTAATTAAGAGGAAGAAAATTTTGACTTTTTAAAAAAAACAGCAAGTTGATATTGCACTCCTCCAGGAGACTAGGCTATCTGATATGGAACATCTGAAACTAAAAAGAGATTGGGTGGGCAATGTTTATTTTTCTTCTCACCCGCAGAACAAAAAGGGCTCAGCCATCCTCATTAATAAGAAACTCCCCTTTACTTTGGTGTGTGAGGAAAGAGACTTGGAAGGTAGATTTATTCTGATTAAGGGTTTAATTGCTGGCCAATCTATAACCATACTTAACGTTTATGCCCCTAACAATGATTCACCTAATTTCATTTCGCAAATAATTTTACTGTTTAACCAGCATTGTGACGGTCTGGGCTTGCTGGCGGGCGACTTCAATTGCATAATGAATGCGGGTTTAGACAAATCCTCCTTGGCACCTGTATCCAACCCTAAAGCCTCCTCTGCTCTTAGAGAACTAGGTTCAGACATTGGGCTGATCGATGTGTGGCGTCAACTGAACCCTAAAGTAAAAGACTACTCTTTTTATTCACATCCTCATAACTCATACTCTAGAATTGATTATTTTTTTATCCCAAAAAGTTATTTACACTCTGTTCTGTCTTGCTCTATGGGTTCAATTGCCCTTTCAGATCATGCCCCTATTTATTTACAACTTGATTCCGCTTTTAATACTGTGAGGACTCCCATCTGGAGATTTAATACCTCGTCCCTGAACAATAACCCTTTTTGCACCTTTGTTAAGAATGGTCTTTTACAGTATTGGTCTGACAATGAATTCTCCCCAGTTTCTTCTGCCATGATTTGGGATGCGGCCAAGGCCACCCTACGAGGGCAGCTCATCTCTTACAGCGCTTTTCAGAAAAGAGTTCTGGAGGAAAATAGAAAAAAACTGGAGAATGAGGTGTCTAGGTTGGAACATATACATAAACAGTTTCCTACATCAGGGAATCTCAAGACTTTAATCGCTGCTAGAACAAAACTAAATATGGACCATACTCGCCATGCCCAGAAGCTGTTACTTTATACTAAACAGAAATATTACGAATTTGGTAATAAGTCAAGCCGTTTGCTTGCCTATCAATTAAAGAAACAAATTAATGATCGTTCTATTAACAGGATAAGAACATGTAATGGGGACGTTACTTGTGATCCATCTGCTATTAATAACACCTTCAAGGATTTTTATAAAACTCTCTACACGGCTGGTAAAACCGAGTCAGATATTGGTTCCTATTTAGATAGTATTCCCCTGCCCTCAATTTCAGAAGAGGCTGGCTCTGCCCTTGATGCTGCCTTTACACCTGAGGAGGTCTGGATGGCAATCCAATCGATGCCGAACGGAAAGTGTCCTGGTCCAGATGGATTCCCACTGGAATTTTATAAGAAATTCTGGCCCGAGATCCATCCCATACTTTTACCTGCCATAAACGACATATTAGTAGAAGGGGTTCCTCCGTCCTGGAATTTGGCCTCCATCAGTTTATTGCTGAAGAAAGATAAAAATCCCTTGGATTGCACATCTTATAGACCTATCAGTCTCCTTAATGTTGACTACAAAATTGTTGCCAAGGCGCTGGCACGGAGACTAGAAAAAATTCTTCCAACTATAATAAACCCTGATCAGACGGGTTTTGTGAAATCTAGATATGGAACAGATAATGTGCGTCGTACACTGAATGTCATTCATTATCTTAATCAGCATAAAGACCCTGCTCTGATTGTCTCTCTCGATGCAGAAAAGGCCTTTGATCGGGTAGAATGGCCCTTCTTATTCTCTGTCTTACAGAAATTTGGGATGGGGCCTAATTTTATTAACTTGATTAAAGCCTTTTATTCCAATCCAGTGGCCATGGTAAAC